>JAOVVA010000021.1:1924125-1964373 GCA_028565275.1 Leiocassis micropogon
TTTTACCCCCCCCCCCCCCCCCCCACCTCCAACTCTTTATTAACAACTCTGATCAACACATGATAGTATTTCCTTATATACTGTTTCTTTAATAAACAGTTTTATGTAACCGTAAAGCAACAAATGTAAGAAACTAAGCACAAATAGTGAATTGTTAAGCCTGTATCCTGACTGTGTGACACTGGATAATAAAACACTTCAACATATTGTACACTGATCAGCCATAACATTAAAACCCAAAACATTAAGACCCTCAGATATGCCTATTCCCACAATTCCCTTTGCAGCATTTCTCCATAAGACCTTTGGGGGTGTGCTGTGGTGTCTGGCTGTACCGAGATATGAGTTGTAGATCCTTTGGGTGCTATGGGTTGCAAAGTGGGGCCTCTATGGATGGGGTTTGTCTTGCCTGGCGCATTCCATGGATGCTCGATCGGATTGAGATCTGGGGAATTTGGAGGCTGCATCAACAACCTTGAACTCTTTGCCTGTTAAGCCTGATGCACCGCAGGCTGTGATGCGCTGGGAGCTCTGGTGTCTTTCTATCAGGCCAACATAGACTTATTTCAACAATTTGAACTACACTGACTTTTCTGCAGGATCAGATAGGATGGGTTGGCCTTTGGTCCTCACGGACATAAATAAGTCCTGGGTGCCCATAATCCTGTCATCAGTTTACTGGCATAAATTCTCATGGCCGATATTCTGGGAAACCAACAAGTCATTAAATAAACATTCGAATAAGAACTACATTTTTGCATACATCATTAGTGTAATATTGGCATACTGCCAAACTGTATGGAAAAATAACACAAATGCTTTCATATTTGCACCTAGTCTGTGTTTTTGTGAGCATAAATTAATGCATCTGTGCAGTGGGTGTCGCACTCTATTAAACAAAAACTATATTTTCATTTTCATATAATATTAACCAGCCACTCCATTAGGGACACCTATATACCTTTATATTCATGCAGTTACCCAATTAGCCAATAATGTGACAGTAACACAATGCAAATCATTATGCAGATACAGGTGAAGAGTTTCAGTTAATGGAAAAAAATATATAATTTCAGTGACTCTGACTGTGACATGGTTGTTGATCCCAGATGGGCTGCTGTAATCTCCTAGGATTTACATTTCATATTGGACAGTCTTTAGAGTTTATACAGAATTTTACAAAAAGCAAAAAGGCGGCAATACCTTCTACCAGGAAGTCTAAAATAAAACACTCCTAACAATTGCGGTGAGCAGAAATGCATCTCAGAATACACAACACGCTGAAAAGAAATTGCACCTCGTTTTGTTTCTCCAGTTTCAGTGAGGATGTGTGACATTAAGCCTTAAATTCTTGTTCGTAGATGAACCTAGTAACCTGGTAAATACCCATGGTTCACCATGGTGTGCATTCTGAGATGCTTTTCTGCTCACCACAGTAGTCTCGTTGTCAACTTAAACCAGTCTGATCTCCTCTGACCTCTCTCGTTAACAAATCAATTCTGCTCCACAAAAGTGATGCTCACTGGATTGAAGAAAAAATGTAAAAATGTAATTCTGTATAAACTCTAGAGACTGATCTGCATGAAAATTCGAGATCAACAGTTTCTAAATTCCTCAAACCAGCCTGCCTGACACTAATAGCCATGCCAAGGTCAAAGTCACTGAGATCACTGAGATTTTTCCAGTTCTGAAGTTTTTTTGTACCACAGACATTGTCTAAGACATGATTATTTTGATGGTAGAATGATTTTGGATGAATTTGGGAAAATATTGCAATAATGTTTAATGGCAAATGAGTTTTCGTACATAAGGATATGTAACAAATATTGAAGTAACAAAGGAAAATAAAGTTAAAAACAAAACCGGAATATACAGTAAGTCTCCTGTAAACGATACCCATTTGTCTTAAAGTACACAGCCTTAAAGTATTGTTGACGTTTTTTTGCCAGCGCAAACATGATGGCTATCTACATTAAAAGAGGTTAATGATCATATAACTGTCCATTTTCATTAATCTAATTTAATGCACTGAACCACCAAAGTAGCTCAGTATAAATAACATTACATTAACAATGACTTAACTTTCCAAACAACTAAAACTGTGCATGAGATTGTGTAGCACATTGGATCTCTCAGTGTGATAATAATTTAAATATTTATGATTTGGCCAAGAATCAATGTGTGACTCTTCAAATATCAGTATTTGTACAACAGAAGGCTGAACTACAGTAAGAAAATGTGTGTGGCCTGGATTGCTTGTGTGTGTGTTTGTGTGTATGTGTGTGCATGTGCAAATGTGCAAAATATTACTGCTGCACTGATACACACACACACACACATGCACAGAGGCATATGTGGGTCAGCTCTCAGATGGCAGACTACTTTGTGATGTCATTAAAACTCATCACGTCATACTGTGCCGAATCGAGAGTGGCCATTTCAACACACTGGGATTTATCTGTGTCTCACACCAACTTGTGAAGACTTGCTTAGGAACAAATAAGACATTTTGAAATGCCCAGTGAACTAAATCTGTATGTGTGCATGTGTCTTTAAGTGTTATAGAATGTTTGCATCATTCATCAAAGCAAGCTACAGCATCAGCATTTGAGAAAAAAATATATAGAAATATACTGTACACATTTTGGATTGCACTCAGCCAGGAAAAGTGTGTGTGTTTGCAGTTACGCAATGTAAGCTCAAGTGAAATGAGCTGTATCCTAATACTGAGATATAAAGTGTCTGTATACGTGAGAATGACAATAAATCATGCAGGGAAAACTTGTTCTATATTCACAGGTTTGACGCACACTCTAAAATAAGTGTTATCTCTATTAGAGACTGATGAAAACACACACACACACACACACACACACACACACACACACACACACATTCATACAGAGAGAAAGAGAGAGTAATAAAATCCTTCCTACCGGCCTCAACAATATTACTCCTTTATTTTTCCTGCATGTTATTAGCAAAACCTGGTAGGGTTTGGTCCTGCTGTATATTACAATAAGAAAAGGGGAAAAAATCCAGAAAAGAGATGGTTTTAAAAAATTGACATTTTGAGCAACCAATCAACCATCCACCGGTATAATCTAACTACTGTTGGTTTACACAGATTGGTGCCAAAAAAAATAAAAAATCCTGTGAGCAGCACTTCTGGCAGGAATACATTCATCATGAGAGAGGTCTGTGGAAAATGGCCAGACTGGTTTAAGCTGACACAAAGCCTATGATAAGACAAATAACCACTCTTTATCACCACTCTTTTGAGGGGAAAAACATCTCTAGTTTTGAGGAGGTTAACCATGTTGGGTTCCACACTTGTTGGCAGCAAGAGCAGGAATCTAAGGGTGCTTTCACACTACAGAGACCTGGCCTGGACCTGAGCACACTTGACCCCACAGTTCAGTGTTTGTGTAACGGGAACGCTTTGTGCACAGGCACGGATCATCTCACCATGCATAAGTCCAAAGGTGGTCTGGGGCATGGTACAACTTGAATCTAATATAAAAGCCACCACATAACAGAACATACAGGTTTATAGAATGTGACACCATCAATGCGTCCGTCTCCTCCAAAACTCTGGAGTACCCACAGCCTCAATAGTTCAACCTCTGAACTATATAGCTATAACTGATAAAGTACTAAGGCATGTGAGAAAGTCGATCTTAAATTTTTTCCCCAAAATATCAATAATATACCATATAGCACGGTATAATGTTAAATAATATTGCTCATAGCATGTAGGTTGACATCCTTATTTTCTTTATTGGCGGCTGGAACACCAACTATGTGCCTGCTGTATATGAGTGTAAATACGCAAGTGTACTCAGGTACGAAACGATCTTGTTAATGTGAAAGCCGGCCAGTGGGGAAGAGGAGAGGGAGGAGCTATCGTGCCTATCCATGGTATGAAGCAATTATGCCCAGTGTGAAACAAGTCTAATGCCACTGTGGGCACTAAAACTGGAGAGATGATGATTGGGAGTTTTTCAAATTTAATAACTTTATATATATGATATTCTTCTTGAAGTTTGCTTTATATTGCAGTTTTCCTTTTTTTTTTTTTTTTTTTAGCTTCCTGTAACTTCACACATTAGCTCCAGACCCATATATAACAAATTCGTATGGTCCCAGATGACTGATCCATTCACCCTTGGACAATTTTGTCTGTAGCCTGTCATTATACTCAATCAGAAAGGACTGAAAAGTAGACATCCATATTGTATCTTTTTTCTGTTAGTAGTTAATCACAGATGTCAAAACAACGCCTGTGGGCCGAAAACCAGCCTGCTGCCCTATTTCACACACCCTGTGCAAACTTAGGAAAAATAACACTGAAAAGGCCTGGGGCATACTAATACGCAGCATGTTCACAGCAGTGCAGTATTAGCATGATATAAAGATCGAGTCCAAATTTCATAATGCATCATCATTTACATGTGTGCAACAGCACTGACACCTAGCCATTTACTTCTTAGCTTTTTTTTCTCTCTCCAATGTTCCAGTGGGATCACCTAGAAAGAAACTTTGATTAGATACCAAAGCCAGTTTCAGAACAAATTGAAGACTGAACACATGCTTATTGCGAGCAGATATGCAGGGTGTGAATTGGGATTAAAATAAATAATGCTTATATTATAAAATGCATAAAAAAGGTTTAAACTTAATCAGGCTCACTTTACCTCATCTGAAGAAGTCAGCTTACTCAGCTACTTAGGCTACTGGGGTATTAACGTACTTCTGCTAATTGTAATGCTTTTCTAGAGCTACTATGCTAACACAGTAACATACTGAGCCAACACACACAGAGGAGAGATGTTCTGCTTAAGCAGCCATGCCTGGGGTTAAACAGCAGTGGGAAATTTCATAAACACACAGATGGAACACTATATTCACAACACAGGATTCAAAAATATGTTCGAGGTATAAAGAGCTGCCTGAGTTTTACACTACAGTTAGCTAAGAACTGCCGTGTACTTCAGACATGCCCAGCAGGATCGCCAGGATTTTTACCCCAAATTATGTAACATGTGATATAAAATGCAATCTCAGTGATTTTAAACTGTTGCATGATTGTTGGTTCCAAATGGGCTAGTTTGAGTATTTCTATAAATAGGATTTTCACCCACAACAATTCCTAAAGTTTTCTCCTTGTTGATGAAAGAGATTAGTGGAAGATTGCCAGACTGGTTCGAGCTGACAGAAAGGATATACAGTAACTCAGATAACAACTCTGTACTATTGTGGTGAGCAGAAAATCTTAGAATGCACAAAACCTTGAACATGTCGGGTTGTGCAGGCACACAAATGGCTGGATCAGAGCCTGGGACCAAAAACATGAATCCTTGCCTTGTGTTAACAGTGCAGGTGGAAGTGATTGAAGGATGTGGGGAATGTTTCTTGGCACACTTTAGGGCCTGTTAATACCAATCAACCATGGTTTACATGCCACAGCCTATTAAATTATTGTTACTGACCATGTGCATACCTTCATGGCCACAAGTCACCCATTTTCTTTATATCATATTATAATGCACAATGCCACATCAAACTGGATAGAAACTTTTCTTTTTTCTTTAAGTCAAATTTTATATTATTGATGAAACCATAAGATTTTTCTAAAACAAAAATAAATTATTTAAAAGTACTGTTTATGGCCAATCCAAGTCATTCAAAAGTCATTAAAAAAATTGGGCAGAAACTGAGTTGGACAACATTCTACTAGATTCCAATTTTTTTTCCCGTAAATTTATTTAATTAACTCAATGTATTTATTGCTTTAAGACCTCTTAAAATGTTTGCTGAGTTTCTTTTACCTGGCAGGCACCTCTATGTTGGAGATAGCGTAGAAGTACTTTAGCAGATTGCTCCTTTGCACGTATGTTCCTCCGAGTGCTGGCTTAAGCAGACGCAGACGCAGGTCGGTGAAGGTAAAGAAGTCGCGCAGGCCCCTGTTGCTCTCAAATCGAGCTCGCAGACTGTCCATGTCACGTAGCCGGTGGCCAGCAAAGATGGTGAAGCGGGTCCGTGCCTCAAAGCGCACCACTTTATCACCTTTGGCACCCACCCAGCGAGAATAGAGTTCGGTGCAGATGACTCGTGTTGCATTGGATGCTGTGAGGTCACGGGCCCGTTGTGGCATCATTCCAAACACCTCGATGCAGTCATCGGCATAGAACTGGTATGGCTGCCATGTGATCCCATGGTCCAGCGACTTCTCCAGCGCCATCGCCGTGGGGCGGCCGTACTCAAACGTTATCTCAATGTCATCGGTCAGCTCCAGGCTCTTGTTCCATGACAGTGTGATGTTGGCCAGCAACGGCTCAGGGTAACGGATCCACGTCTGGGTCTGCCAATAGGTGACAAGGCCACCACGCTCACGATCCTGCATTAACTGGGGTGGGTGCGCCAGGTCTGGGTTGGACGCGTCACACTCATCACTGCACAGATATGGGTTCTCCTGAAGAATAGAGAGAAAACAGAGAAAAGGCAGTTTAAAACAAATGACGTGAATATAAACTAATAAGTAGGTAATAGCTCTATGCTAATATAGTAGACTACAGTATATATTCTATTATATCGTGGCAGTCTAAATGTTTTCTCAGAGTAAAAGAAGAATTTCAGGGAGGGCGTGAGAACATTATTTGCTGTGCTGGCAGTCTTTCTGATATGGAGGGAGCAGGCAAAAATAAACACCATTCTTGATGTCCATGTAACTATTCTTTTTTTTTCACCATCAACAACATTTTCATTAAGTTCAACTCCTTGATAAATATCACTGATAACATTATAGTAAGCAATAGTATTGTATCCAAGAGCCTCTAATGAAAAGATGTGTAGGAGACACATGGTTACGATTAGTGGCTCAGTGATTATGGCTCTGTGTTACTAAACAGAAGGTCGAGGGTTCACACCACAGCACTGCCATGCTGTCACTGTTGGCTTCTTGAGCAGAGCCTTAACCCTCATCTTTTCCAGTGGTACAGTATCATGGCTGACCCTGTGCTTCGACCCCAACTGAAGGAAGGAATTTAAATGTGCTTTAAAAAAAAGTTGTGCTGACAAATAAGGACTTCTTATACACACAGTACTGTAATAATACAGAAACTCCAGATATGAGATTAGTCAATTATGATGTGAAAAAAGTACATTATTGCTATGACTAGTTAAACCCAGAAAGTACCATCTGGCTGTTTGTGAATTTTGGGTTTTTGTGCTAGCTGTTCTTGGCTGTGCTGCCTCTTGGGCCTAGTGTGACTTGTTCGGAGGTTGTGCTCCCTTCTTTCATTATAAGGGACAAGTGTGCCTCATTAGGGGAGGACATAGCCTTTTTAAAACAGAAGTCTCTGGCCATGTGGGAGGAAGAAGACATGTCTGAAGGCTGGATCCAAGCTGAATGACTCTAACCTCAGGGTTAAGGGTATTTTAGGTTGCAACGTTTGCACAATGAGTAAATAAAATGTCACCAATGCCATGCCCACCAGTTTCTGAGTGTGTGTGTACATATATATATATATATATATATATATATATATATATATGTACACACACACACACACACACTCTGCCTGGCCAAAAAAAGGTTTCATAAGGGTCAAATTATTGTCAAGCAAAGAAAACAACTAAGGAGATTTAAATCTACTAGAACTGGTTTAAAAAACCCTTCACCAGATTAGCAAAACCTGCTGAACCTTCATCCTTGTGGGAGAAATGTGGTGTGGGGAAAAAAATCATGAATGGAGATCACTTAAACACTTGGTGAAGTTGTGAAAGCAAGAGCACTTTCTAGGGAGCATATACAATAGATTGGACATTGAAGGAATGGAAAAGGGTCCTATGGTCTGATGAGTCCAGAGTGACGCTATTCCAGAGCGATAGGCACATCAGGGTGATAAGTGAAGCGCATGAAGTAATGCACCCATCATGCATAGTGATGCACTGTACAAACCTCCGGAGGCAGGGTTATAATCTGGGGTTATATAAGATCCAGGAACAGGAATGTTATTTGGCAATAAAATGAAGTCGGCTGATGACCTGAAGGGGTATTACATCTATTACATCTATCTATATTTTTTCTTCCCTAATCACACAGGAATATTCCAGGACTGAAATTGAGTGGTTCTGGAAGCACAAGGAATAGTTTTTACATTGTGGGCTGTAATCAAAGCTAAAGGTGACTAAAAGAAATATTTTTCCAAAAGAAAGCCACGAACTGTGTACACACACTGTTACGTCCCGTAGTATGTTTCGAGTATGTCCCTTATGTGTTGGTTCCTATTACTTTCAGGTCCTGGGATTGGACATCCCACCTGTCAATCTTTGTTTCCAGCGCGACAGCGATTCCCGTGGGAACTAATGAGGCAGCCCTAGCCGAGTATAAGAACCCGGAAGTGACGCAGCCAGCGGCGCGGCTTCTTTCTTTCATTCATTATACAGTATGTTGTTACGGCGACGCTATATACTTCCGGTGTTTCGAATATCGTGGCGGTGATTTGTGATTGGTCTGTTTTACGCTAAGCTCTCTGTGTGTATTGTTTTCGTCTGACTCCGCCCAGTACGAGTTCCTGGACGTATCTCTAATTCGCGGTGTCGAGTCAAGCTTAGTATGTCCTAAGGGTGTACACAAGCAGCACGTAGAGACTTTGTTTAGACACGCTAGTTAGGAGCGAGAGTTGTTATAGCAATTAGCTAACAATTGTCCAACAACTGCATAGGAAACCGTAACACACACACACACACACACACAGGGTATGTATTTGTGTACGTTTGTTTCTCTGTTTCTACTATAATTTACTGTTTTTTTTAGATTGCCATGCACACAAATTAAACTAATTACTCTTCATTTTATCTGAAAGTGTGACAAGTTAATTAAGCTGAGGAAAACCCTGGTTATACAAAACACTCGACCTGTTGCCCAGGCTTTAACAATGTAATAACCAAATTACTGTTTGTAGAATAAATAATATTCTGAGCACTTTGGATATTAACATTAATTTACATTGGTGGTGATCCAGTTATCAGGACTAATGTCTAGTATTGGTTAATAGTAAAAATAATGATAATCCTGACAATATTCATTATTTAATTGGCCTTTTATTGCCAATTAGCATAAAATACCATTGGACTGGTTTATTTGCACAGCATGAACTCATAAGTATAAAAAATTGTTTACTGAATTTCATCTTGACATTTAAAATTTTTTGAGCTTTAAATTATTTCACTAGTGTGGCGCTTATGCTTTTTTGGTTCTTGTTAAATTTCTGCAGGCAAATCTCATCACTCGATAAAATGTGTGAGTTGAGCACATGCACAGACACCTAATTACTGTACAGTATGTATAGTTTTATTGTAGTCATTTTGGCTAGGCTTGTTTTTGTCTTGATGCAATTACTTTAATGGATCTTTCATATTTCATAGCTGAAGTCTCACTTTACATATATATTTCAGCAGTGACTCACAGTTCTTCACTGACTAAAAGCCGAGTTTGGGTGTGCTTTGGGCAAAAAGCTGCCAAGTGTTTTTACCGTTCGAAGGCGCACTTCTGTTTCTTACTGACACTGAATCGTAAATGATTACACTACTTTCTATAATTTTTTTTATTTCATTTGCATAAACCCCAGCACTGTTTGCAAAACTGAAAATGTTCCAGGTGTCGTTCAATACTGCGTGATAAAATATGTATATCTTTATTGTCATTATACTGGGTAGAATTAAATTTTGCATGGTCAGAAAAAAAAAAGGTAACCAAAATATAATATATAACATATTATAAATAACTTAAATGAAGAGTACCCTTTACACAGGTAATAGCTACTCCTTTTTGTAATAAAATCTTAATAGAAGCTGTTTCTTAGCCTATTTGTGTGGGAGCTTATTGACCTGAACCTGTGCCTGATGGCAGCAGTTTAAACAGGAAGTAGCCAAGGCAGTGTGTTGTCTCAGATAATACCCTTCAGTCAGATAGCATGAATACAGTCCAAGCGCTTGTTTTGAAATTCGTATACTCTTAACATTTAATCTGAAGATATTGTCCTAGTATACAGTATTATAAGAGACTGGACATTAAGATGTGGTACTCGCAGGCCAGTCTGTGTGAAGCCGGGAGCCCCCCCACCTCACAATGACAGTGAAAAAAAATACAAGGATAATATCACAATAGCCCAGAATAACACAGAACACTACTTAAAAGTACATTTAAGTCTCATATACACGTATGCACCCCATCCTCACACAATTCCGTCTCATAAAGAGCTTATTACTGTGCTTTGCATCTTGGGAAATAAATAATTTTGGTAAAAAAAAAAAGAATAAATAAAATGAAAGATGAAACCAAGCATGCAGTGTGTGTGTGTGTGTGTGTGTGTGTGTGAGAGAGAGAGAGAGAGAGAGAGAGAGGAAGAGATGTACTCTTTTTTTTTTTTTTTTTTTTTTAAACTTCATGTACTAAATATTTTGGGTGAAAGTAGTTCTTGTAGGGTAAAATGATCTTTCTTTCCCACAGAAAACTTAATGCAGCACAATGCTCAGTGCTAGGCATGATAGAAAAGGCATCAGAACTCCCCATGCACTACAGCCTGCCACACTCGAGCCCAGCAAGCAAACGGTCCAAGGCCACCAGCCCGACCTCCAAACTCCCCAGAACCCAATCTTATTAAGCATCCGTGCAACGGTCTGGACAAACACATCCAATCTGAGGAGGCCCGAGTCTGCAACCCACAGCACCCAACGGATCCGCCACTAACGTACTGATGGCGGACACCACAGCATAGCGCCAGAGTTAAAACTCTAGACTAAAGCGGAACCTACACAAGACCTTCGCATAATATTTTGAGTTGTACTGTTAGTGTATATCTTATTTTTCAAGTATTATGTCAAGTTATATAGTGTATAACTGGCACATTATGACTGATCGTTGTGTGTTGTGTGTGTGTGTTTTATATATTTACAGTACCAGTTAAAAGTTGGGACATACCTTCTCATTTAATGGTTTTTGTTTAGCAATTTTTTTCTACATTATAGAACAATACTGGAGATTTCAAAACTATGAAATAACATATATGGCATTATGTAATGAAGTAACAACAAAAACAACAACAGTCAGTTGTTATTTTAAGACATGGCAGTCAGCTGTTCTGGAATAGTTCTTGCCAGAGCAGTATTGTCGAGTGCATTTGCAAAAGCATCAAGCACCATGATGAAACTGGCTCTCATGAAAACAAGATCAAAACGTACCTCTGCAGAGGGGTTTATTTAGAGTTACCAGCCTCAGAAATCACCAAATAACAGCAGACTAGAGCCATTATGAAGGCTTTATAGGGCATATGTAAAAGAAATTTAATACACATTTTGGATGCCTTCAGCATTGTTTTACACTGTAGGAAGAAATAAAAATCAGGAAAGACCATGGAATTATTATAATTTTATAATATTAAAAATATATATTAAGAAAAAGAGAGAAAGAGAGATAAACAGTTGCTACTGGACACGGTGAAGGTACTGTTAGTAGTGACTAATTTTCCATTCAATGCCTTGTACGCAGACTAAAAAAAAAACAATTTCTTTTTTTCTCACCCACCATCACTTATTCACTTATGCTCTTCACCCACTTAACTTCCCTTCTTCCTTCCTTTTCACTTTATTCCTCACTCCTTAATGTACTTGACCTCTTCCCTCTGTCTCTCTCTGACTAACTCAGTTATGTAAAACACATTATTTGTTCAGGTATTAACCTGCTTCAGTCTTAAAGTCTAGACAGCAGACGAGCAGCATCTATACACAGACACACACACACACACATGCCATCTTAACCCCTAATACTCAAGCACGCTCAAACTGCAGTTGGATTAAGGCTGAGAACGTTACACACAGCGCTTGAGTCTATCAAATCCACTGCAAATCCACCAGCTGACACAGATAATAGAGTCTGTCCATGTGTATGCATACATGTGTAAGTGTATTAGTACTTTACACATGACAGAAGTGGTGTAGGCTGCTTTTCTATGTGTGTGCATGTGTTGATTTCCAGGTTCTATATAAAATAATATGGAAATTTGATATCAATAGCCAAATTTAGTTTTATCCATATGCACATTGAATATATGCATGGTACAGGGTACAGCATATGAAGTGTATGTAATCCATCCCTCCCTTTTCCTTAGCGTCCAAGGCCCATGTAATATTGTGCACACATACACACACACACCGCCAACTGTTTTGCCAGGTGGCCCACATTGCTAAGCCCCTGAAGCAATTATCCTCACTGGAATCCTATCTCTTCGACAACAATCGGCATGGTACTGTCGGCATGGCAGTGCATCCATTTGCGTGCGAGTGAGACGATGAGCGTGTAATTGTTTTCTTCACAATACCAGTATATATAGTTAACAAGTTTATACCTTGATAAACCAGTTTAACAATTTATTCTGAAAGTAAAATGACTATGCAGATTTTAGTGGCTAACTATTTTATATTTGGAGTGTGTGTAACATATACCTTACACATTGTTTCAATGGGAAATTTTGACATGTATGGGAAAAAAACGTCAGGAATAAAGATGAAGTACTGTATATATGTGTATAAATCCTAAAACTGCACGGATAATGGTTTAGAAGTAGGCTTTTAATGTAAGCATCTGTCGAGAGAGAAGCAGAAATCAGTGCTCCACTTGCATTTCCTTATATCCTACGCTAGACTATTACTTCAGAGTGCTTGTGCTTTCTTAGAATGCATAATGACCGTATCCTTGAAATATTACAATGTTGTCCTGGAAATACAGCTTTAGATGCTGCGTTGTATTTACTGGGTTGCTAAAGATGCACTCACATAACGTAAGCCATATTTTATGTAAATTATATGCATATGATATGTTAATAAAGACCAGTGGTAAGCACTGATCTTTATTATCATCAGTGACCCGTCATTACTGTATGTCCGCTTCATTAATAAGACATTTGTTGATTATCCTGTATGCCTTTTTTTTTTTTGCATTTATGTATTCGTAAGATACAGTATATTAATATGCAGAAATGTTACAAGAGTCAGCAATCTAATAGTCTGAACTTATGGTAAGTCTAAAAGTAAAGTCAGTATTAACATTAATTTAATAAATAAATATTCTGAGCTGACACAAGTCAGATTTTTAGTTATCACATTCTGATTATGCAAACCTATGAATTACCTGATGGGTTGCCAGATTTTTCCTGAGAACTCTCTGCCTAAATTATTGATACAAAGAAACAAAATTCTGAAAGGTTGAGTGTCTTATGTCTTGTTTTATACTAAGTTGTACGTCGTCAGCCAAATACACTCCCTGTTCTGTAAAAATATAAATTTATTAATTAATAAACCTGGTTCAGGTGCAGGTGTTTGTTTACATTGAGCAAGTAGCTTATTAGTAGCTTATTTTAAAGTAGCTTATTAAATCTGGCACATAACTGCTCATTTAATTTCACTTATGGTGCAGGTTAAACTTCAGGCAGATATCTAAGTACTGCAAATTCTGTTGGGCCAGATTTTGTCACAGCATCACGCAAAACTGGCTGGACAGACATACATACAGACAAGCAAACATACAGACAGAAAAGACTGGTTTGAGGTCCTCCAATGAATGAAAACTTGAAGATATCTTTGACTATATTTCTGACCAATGTACAGACAAAACCTTTCTTTTATTTATGTAGATAATAAAATTATGATTTACACTTAATATCTATTTTTAAAGCAATTATGTAGGGGGCAATCCATGCCATGACAGGCATTTTAGCGAATCAGGTATTTTACATGCCTTCATCTTCGACAGCTGCAGATATGTTTACTCTAACGACCCAAGTTTTATCTCACAGCGGTGATACACATCTTTTATTAGCTTCACGGTTTCAGAACATATGAGACAGAAACTGGTTTTAAAATTCCTGCAGGTAGAATAAACATACATTGATCTGTCCATTCATCTTTGAAGGTGAATGACAGATACGACAGTACGTCCATATAAGAAGTTGTTTTTTAAAATTGGTCATTGGCGAATGTTGCGTTGTTGGCACTCCAGTTGAGATTTATGGGATAAGATGAGGTATCCTCTGATCAACTTTTTGTGGACTTAATGGAGGGTACGATTAATGATTGAATAGTATCATATGTACATATTTAATACTGTCCTTCGGAGGAATTCCATAATTTGTTTTGCACATTTAAAGCACAAAATATAAATATTCAGTGTCACATGTGGTTAGTTGAAACTTTCTGACGGTATAATAGTGCTACTCCCTTGAACTGGTATTGCACAAGGAAAATGCAATGCTTATTTCTCATGGAAACAGCACTTACTGTAAGTCTGTAGTTATTATATATATAGTTTAGTTTTGCCTTTACCTCCTCATGACATACACAATACAAATAACATCTGTATGTAATAACTAAAGTGTATATGAAGCTACAGGTCACATTACCTTATGGACACAAGTGGTAATAATTTGGTGGGTCTTTTTTGTAATCATAGCGCACAGGCAAAAACAAGACATTGGATCAGCACACTGCCTATTTCAGTGGCTATCAGCGCAGATGGTAGTGTGACACAGAGCAGCAGTGTAAGAAGGGGTTGTGTATGAATGAATACATTATCAAGCTTATGTGATATCCAATCAAATCAGTTTCTCTCATTCTCTTTAATTCTCAGTGACGTTTTTTCTTATTATTTAAAAAAAAAAAATTATGGATTTTTTATAATATCCATTACATCCTAAGACCTAGGTCTTAGTAGCCATAACTATTGATAAAATAATTATGTTTGTTTTATTTAGGTAGTACAAGGGGCGTTGAAGGGCAAACAGAAACTTGTGATAAAAATTCTTATGAATAAAGGCATAAAACTGATTGACATTTACAGAAGACAAGCACAATAGAGTGATGAGCCACAGTAAAACATCTAAATGGTGCAAATGTTTTAAAGGTTCGGAGCAGTAATTGCTGTAAACATTCAGCGAGTGGAAAACCTGATCTTTGAAAATCATCTGTCTGTGGTAACGGTACACGCAATCATTCAAAAACATTGCTAGCAAATTATAAGAACTTAGCTGGGAGTCGTGGCCACATCCCCTGCCCTCGCTCCAAGCCATTTCCACATGTTTGGGCCATTTAAGGAGTTCCTGGGAGGCCAGGGCTTTAGATGCAGATCATGGCTTTGGTTTAGTAAGAAAACTGTTGTTACTCTGCACTGTTAAAAGTCCTGGTTTGACTTGAACGCCCCTTGTATTTGGGTGTGATGGTATAAGTAATGAGCATCCATAAAATCATGACTCTTAGAAATGGGACATACAGTAGCTTATACGGCTGCTTATAAGGACAGGAAAATATCAGTTTATCCCTCAGCCTGCACTAAGAAGGAGATCTCGGGGTGTAGTAGCAAAAGAGTCTTTTAAAACTGGAACAGGAGCCCAGTGTGTCTGTACTTTCTGATTGTCAACCCGACCTCCCATTTTTTTTTATAACCCTATACTGTATAATGACCCAGAAATAGCAATAAAGGCAACACACTGGTGATAACTAGTAATCTGTACTTGGGTTGGGATAGAAGATATGGACCTGAGTGTTTCATTTTAATCTTTCAAACATAAAATGCATCATATATTTTAAAATAGTAATGATATTGTTCTATGCAGTAAAACTTTCTATTGATTCTGTCATGTATTTTACAGAAAAAACAATGAATAAAACTGTGTTTGTGTGTGTGTGTGTGTATAAAGCTGAGACTCATAAAGTGTGTCACTATAAGGGGAACACAATATGAACTAACTGTATGTTATGAGAGCATTACTGAGTATACAGCACTCTGTGGAATACACCCTCACACATGCTGTGTGTAAGTGAGAGAAAGCACAGAGAAGTGAGAAAACGGTTTGCGGGTCCCACACAGAGATCTTACGAGTGTCTACAGTATATATTCTGAGACGATTCCACGAGTGTTATTTGGATGTGATCGCAGTGACGTGGCTGCCTCACAGCTTCAGCATCTATGGTTCTGTCTGTTTGTTGAGTTTCCTCTCACCTCCGTAAGTCTTTAAATTGCCTCTAAGCATGTGTGTGATGCCTAGTAATGGACTGGAGCGTATTCCTGCCTCACGCCGAGTGTTCACAGGATAGCCTTTTGAATCTCCTGCAACCCCGACCAGGATGAAGCACTTGCTGAATATGAATAAATGAATATGATTCTTGATTATGAAGCAAAATCAAAGCATTATCAAGGCTGATAGAATATTATTTAACTCAATTTTATAATAATTTACTTAACATTGAGAAAGAGCGACTTGCTTAAGCAGCTTTGCTTTACAATTCTGACTCCTACTGTATTTCCTTTATTTCATCATTAAACAAAATATCACAATCAAACATTACCAAACACATTCTTATATCTCCATTTAAATAATTGTAATGTATAAAATATATTAAACATTTTTTTCATACAGCTATTTTGAATCAATTATGCATGTCATTATTTTTTGTTGATAAATAGCAAACACTTTTACACTATTAGCCTAGTCAGTATATACTGTATATATAGTATATATAGTATATATATATATATATATTTTTTTTTTTTCTTTTTTTCTCTTTACTCATGTTATTGTTTCATTACGCTTAACTCTTTTGGGTCATGAGATGTCCACTTTGATGGTGAAGCTTCTCATTAACTTTTTAACTCGTTAACTCATTAAGCTTGTTTTTTAAGCTCATAAATTTTGGTAGGGTTTGTGAGGTTGTAAGTCTTAGATAGAGTCTTCCAGATAGATATTTTGAGTGGGTTATTTAAACAAAAATGCTACACTGCTTCGCCAAAAAAACAAAACGTTGCACACTAGGATTTCATTTAGTCAACTTTAGCTTTGATTACAGCACACAATGGTGCCTGTACAGTGAGCACTATGCTGTGTCCCCTTAAGGATCAACTTATATAAGCTTGAATGCAAATAACTTAAACACTTAGTGAAATTGCATGGTAGAAAATCAACAGTTAAAAACCAAAGCTTTGCATATCATGCATAAGAAAACAATTTATTAGACAGGATAATAAAAAAAGGCTTGGATTTGCTAAGGAGCATATAAGATAGATTGGACATTGGAACAATAAAAAAAAGTTCTTGTGGTCTGATGAGTCCAGATTGACCTTATTCCAAAGTGATGGGTACATCAGGGTAGGAAGGGAAGCAGATGAAGCGATGCACCCATCACATGTGCACCACTTCCCAAAATGCAGACCTGCAAACATTGCAGTCATAGACTACAAATCTCAAATATCTCAGACTCTCTCATGTTCATGCAGACCTGCCAACATGACCGCCATAGATAACAAACCTCAAACATCTGAAACTCTCTAATGTTCATGATCTCCTGATTACTTTATACACTCCGGGTTTCAATCATGGTTATAATCACTAACATTCATTGTCACACTTTGCACGTTGCAAAGTGTCCTCTGTGTTTTTATTCTACCAGTCGTTACCAATCCTTGATTCCTGTTTTACTGACCTGGTTCAGGTTCTATGACTCAACACGTGTGCTTATTGGTGAACCAACATCAAATCTTAAAATCTGATTTAAAAAATACTCAACATTAAACCTGAAAAATCATCAGGAAATATTGGTGCATTCACAGTCCTGATTTGGCCTGTTTATACGACCTGCACTTAAAGAGCCGTACTATGATGTGAAGACATCAATCTAAAATTGGGTACTTGGTCTTTAAATTGGATTTACCTCCTATACCTGCTGTTGTACCCTGTGAAGCTTCACTTTTTATTGAAAAACCTTTAATCCTCCTTTTCGGGGGTAAAGATTAAAGACATCAGCTCTGCTGCACAGAATGTGGGGGTTTGGTTGTACATTCTGAAGACAAGGAGAGCTTTGAGGACAAGAAAAGGAATTGCTGAATACAGTTGTTGTATTATAAAGGTATTAGGACTGTAAGAATGATACTGCTACAAATTTTACACAAGCAGGAGAAAAACTATCTTCTGAGTTAGGCCAAGCTTCAGTTAATGTATCAGAATAGGGGAAATGTATTCTCTATGACTTTATCCAAGGTGTGTCTTAAGTTATTAATATATAATAATAATAATAATAATTATTATTATTATTATTATTATTAATAATAAATAATATATTAATTGAATATAAAACTATAAAATTATAGTCTGCTACTTTGAATACAACCATAATTTTTATAGTAGAGGCATTACATTACTTTATGCATTTAGACTGGTGTAGTTATATCTGTTATACAGTTTATGTTTCATCTGTAGTATATTTAAGATAATATGATTATAGACATTGGGCTGTTTATGTGTTACATGCACATTTAGACGAACGCAGTTCTGCCCACAAGTTAAAATTTTTGTTTCATTCTGACATGGACATTATTTTTTAAGCAGAGCTATAATTGTTTCATGTCTGCTCATGTATTAAAATGCCACCCCTCATTTGATCGTATTTTGCTTCCAAAAAGCCAGGCTTTATTGTAGTCTTAAGGAATAGTTCCCCAGGCGTCTTGGAGTACTTTTTAGCTCTTACTTTTGCTTTTTTTCCAGTCCAGTCCCTGTACCTTACCAACTTGTTAAGCCACACAGTGACCTATGAGTCATTCAAGCATATAAAACCATCTGACCTGGGGTGTGAATGAGTGAGAAACAGGTGCAGATGATGGCAAATTATCAGCCCGTTGTACTGATGATGGTGAAAGCTGAATGGTTTGAACAGACGAGAGGGGAAATGAGGATGCTGCTGAGGTTGTCATATAAACAACACATTTTTAAATAGCATGTTTAGGCACTTTGCCATCTGTCACAGTAAAACATTTGCTCCCATTCCAATTCTTCTCATTTCATTTTAAATTTAATTAAATATAAAAAAAAATAGGGGTGGCTCAAGACTTTTGCACAGTACTGTACATTTAGACTTAGCTTTAGGGATTATTTATGTCCAGCAAAATATTAATTAGAGCCAGTAATCTTATGTTTAAGGTTAGAACTATAAGCTGATCTGGAAGCAGACATTAGATACTTCAAGACAAAGGTGCAAATATATTGAACATTGCTTCCAATGGCAGTGAATGCTAATGCTCCTCTCTTCAGCATTCATGTGTTGCACCTCTGTAGTCAGTTTAAAATGCTTGACAGCAGCGGTACAGTGAGCCAGTTCACAACCTTCACATTACAATTCTGTATTCCAGCTCTGTGGATTCAAATCAGTATTTTCAAAATTCTGCATCACAAATTGGTAAAAAGCTATATTTCATGTCATCCCATGGAGCATATTCTTTACAAGTAAGTAATGCACACAAAGCCGATTACAAACACACAAAAATGAAACTTTTCTAAAACAGTACCTTTGGTTTGTCCTTTTGCTTTTATATTTGTTTATATATATATATATATACTATATTATATTTAGATATATAGAAGGTTAACTCTATAGCAACATCATTAAGCATTTGTGTTCAACAGAACTGTCTATAGAGGCTTTAAAACTAGACGTTATTAGGCTACTTCTCAATACCAAAGGGAGCGCCAGTACAGTCTAGTCATCCATAGAGAAAATTAAGTGGTATAACAGTTCTTATACATTAACAATATCATAGCTTAAATAAAGTTAAAGGACGACAAAGTTAATAAGGATTGTAATTGTGAATCAGTGTCACATTTTTTGGTGGCACGGCAGCTTAAGGGCCTTGCACCTCCAGGGTTTTGGGTTTGAATCTCGTCACTGGTCTGTGTGTGTGTGGAATTTGCATGCTCTCCCTGTGCTTGGTGGGTTTTCTCTGTGTACTCTGATTTCCCACCACAATCCAAAGACATGCACTGCAGGCTGATTGATGCTTCCAAATTGCCTGTAATGTATGGTTGGTTGTGACACTACCCTGATTTGTGCTCTAAGTTCCCTGGGATAGGCTCCAGGCCTCCATGACCCTAATGAGTCTTAAAGGATCTGCTTCAAGACTGGCTGCAATATGCTTGTTTTCTCTTTTTCAGACACTTTTATATTCTTTATGCATGGATATAAAGAGCGGTTCTTTTTTACTGTGTACTTCCTGAAATACAGTACATTAGGCAATCTAATAAGTTTGATTCTACAGTAACTGCTAGAGTAAACCATTAGCATGCCCTCTTTTATAAGAAATACAAGCTCAGTTGGTATGTAATCAGCTTATCCTTAACTTACTAAGTTGATTTTGTTGTCATTTTAACTTTAGGCGTTGCTTCAGAGAAGTTACCATCCTTGTAGGTTTTGCACCATTCCTGGTTTCTAATCAATTAGTGTAAGTGATCAGTGATCTTCTGCATTTGATGACAAGCATGCTGTTGGGGTTGTTCAAAGGTTATTGAATAAACAGTTATATTTGTTTAAAAAGGAAATACATGTTTAATATGCAATTTGACATGCTGTATCTACAAATGATGCATTATGTATCTATCGCCCTTTAATCAGTTTCATCCATTATATGGCTTCTCTAATGCATTTCACAAATACACACACACACACATGGGCATGTGGACAGATGAAGTAGGCCCTCTTACAGCAATGGGGGGTCTATTGTGTCCTACCAGTCATACCTTCTGCACAGAGGTGAGTGATGATCACAATGGGACATTTAAACATCTCGGACAAGGGTGCCAACGGACACCGATGTTTCTGCCTGCTGGGAGAATGATGACACAGTCTATAAAGAGGGCACAGGGCCAGACTGCAAGAATCCTGGCCAGTGCCTCCACCCACTCAGCTAAACATGGCTACACCTGGTGGCACCAGGTGTTGAAGGGTGATGTCCTGGCTAGCCTCTCTATTCTAGTCATCATTTGTAATGTAGATGCCTAGCGGAGACCGGAGACTATACTGTTTTCAAACATTCCACAGACATGAGACTACTAATGAAACTGTATTCTTTTTCATTATAATAGAAAGAAAACCGACAACTTGTGTGAAATGTAGAATCTTATATTTACATGAATTTGAGAATTTCTTTGGTTTTTTTTTTGTTTTCTTTTTACGTCTCACTTTTATGACAGCCTGCACTTGAGCTGACACGGACTCCAAAAGCTGATGATCCATGTTAGATCAAATCCATCGTAGTCTCATGCTTCAGTGGAAGAGCTATAGTAAGCCTCAAGAAAAATCTAACCTTTCCAACAGGCAAGTAAACAAATATCACCAGTTTGCTTCAATTCAAGTTGTAACTGAGAAATAGTGCACTTTAATGAATGTTCTTGATAGCGAATACTTCCTTTTTTTGTAGTTAGGACCCCACGTACTGTACAGTGCCAGTCAAAAGTTGGGACACATTTAATTGAATTTTTTTATTTTTTATTTTCTACATTCTAGAACAATACTGGAGATTTCAAAACTATGAAATAACACATATGGCATTGGATAATTAAGGAAAAATGACAACAGTCAGCAGTTACACAAAGGTCAACTGTTCTGGAATAGTTCTTGCAAGAACAGTATTGTCAAGTGCATTTTCTAAACCCATCAAGCACAATGATGAAACTGGTTCTTATGAAGACCTTCCCAGGAAGGCAGGACCAAAACGTACCTCTGCTGCAGAGGAGAAGTTCATTTAGAGTTACTGTACCAGCCTCAAACATCACCAATTAAAAGTACCTTAGATTAAAGGCTTTACAAAGCAGAAGTAGCGGACACATCTCAATATCAACTGTTTAAAAAGGATTATTGTATGTAATTGTATTGGATGCCTTCAGCATTGTTTTACAATGTAGAAGGAAATTGTATTATTTATGTAACTTCATCATACAGTATAATCAGCATAGAAATTGGAGTTTAAAGTATCCATAATAAGGACATTCTGCATGTTGAATGTTATAATATATCCTATAACCATGTACAGTACAGACGCATGCCTGTGAACGCAGGTTCAAGTATTAAATCGGGTGCTTGCCCTTTCCAGTTGAAAAACAAATCCAGACCTTCTCACTCCCTCTCACTTTCACCTTTCCTCCCTGTGTTTAACCATAGGTAACTTCCTCACACTTTATTGTTTTTCTCTTCCCTCCTTCTTCCTGTCTCCTCAGCTGATTCTCTCTCTCTCTCTCTCTCTCTCTCACTGCTATTTTTAGCTCTGGCTCATTTGGGCCTCTAAAACCAGCAGCTCTGTGGTGGAGCAAATGCACCAGCACGCATGCATGCGCGCACACACACACACACACACACACACGCACACACACACACACTCTCCAATGCACTGCATGTGCACACAATTCACACATCTTCCATTGCGTTCCCTGTGTGTTTCTATTTTCCGCTTAGCTAGTGATTTTCCATCATTAATACACCTGACCTCATACACATATAAGCGTGGAGGCAGGAAAGCTCGCAAATTCAGGTGCGTTTTCTGCTCTGTCCACCAGCACCAAGACATCGACAGTCACCAAAATACAATTACACAATTAATGGCCAACTGCTGCATTGCAGGCTTCATTTTATACGGTATATCTCACACCTTTTTGGGCCAAGCAGGAATCGAAAGTTAGAAATGAACACATATAGCGCACATATGTTACCTCTCTACAGGAATTACTGCGACAATATGTTTCCCTTGTGTTCATGGTGATGTTCAGCTCATAAAGGGTGTGACTGACTGTGCATTTTACAATTATATGCTTATAATTAGTACAATATGAATCATTTTCTAAAGGGTCGCGTCGCCACCTCACAGCTCCGGGGTTCTTTTCTGTCTTCAGTTTACAGTCTGTGTGAAGTATCACACACTGAGTCTCCCCGTGTCTACTTGGGCTACCTCTGTGTTTTCCAGTGTCCTCACAAAAACGGACCAGTAGGTGGTTTGACTATGATAAATTGCGTAAATGTGTGTATGTGTGTGTGTGTGTGCACCCTGGGATAGACTCCCACCCCCCATTCAGGGTGTTCTGGGATAGGCACTGTGGCCCTGATCAGTATAAAGCAGGAAATGAAGATGAAAGAATGAATGGATTTATTTTTTTTTAGAGCACTCTGTGATCTTCTGAGTCTAATATTTCGGTTCAGCTCTATCATAAGACCAGAATTAAACACAGGAAGTCAGTGGTATCAACAGGATTCAAATGCTTTGCTAAGCTAGTAAACTGCTTCAGTTTCTATCTCAATATAAACCATAATTCAAACCAAATGGAGCAAACTGTCAGCTGAGAATAAAGGGATGCCAAAAACTGTAACAATACAATCAATATCAGTATGGAATAAAAATCATTACCTGCTTTATATGAGGAAAGTTTACTCGTTAATTAAATGGTTAAATGGAGTACAATACATGGGAATATCCATGAGAGGCGATATAGAGCGTAACAGCACTGGCACGTTTAACTACAGTATATGTATCACTCCGCGTCATAGGTGTTCTAACTGTCAGTTGCCAGCATGGGTGGTACGGTCTGCACTAATGGAATTAAGGGAGAGCAGCTGTCTGCCAAAACCCATATTTAAAACCAGTCACGAAAGCACTTTCAACAAGAAAACACATCTGATAATGTTATTTCATCTTAAACAGTTATGTCATCTTAAAGTTGTTCCGAATTGCCTCTGAATCCACTTTGTTGTTCTGTTGACTAACACAAACTACAAAGCAGACTATCTTTATGGTACTGTATATCTTTAATATCTTTAATATAATATCTTTATAAAAACAAGGCTGAATCCTAAATACCTCTCCAAGCCCTGATCAAGGTCACTACTTGGGAAATGGAACAAGGGACTGTACACCATAGTGCACTAGCTTTCCATTTCTTGCTTTTTGGGACTCAATCCCAGAACCACAGAAGTTAGCTGATGTGGTAAATTGGAATAAATGGAAATATACAAGTAAATCTTGTAAGTTTCTCAAGACTGTCCACTACCTCGTTGGTTTATTGTCTTAATCTTTAGGGTACATAAAGATGAATTTAAAACTACAGTACTTTCACCTACAGTAAATGGAGTGAACTGTCGCCAGCTGTGCCTGTCCTGGTAGCATATGTGTTTGTGGACCAAAATAAGTAGTTAAATAAACAAATCATAATCACAGGGTTGTGCTCTTGTGCTGAATATAATATATTCACAATCATAATAATAATCGACCACATCACAGCCGTGCTGATAATAAGTACAACGGCGCGACCTCAAGTGTGATATTTCAATCCAAGATTGTGTTTTTATTATATGCAGGCTAGCTATGATGTTAAACTGAGATTAAAATAAAGGAGTCAAGGTCACAGAGAGGCAGTGGTAAAGTGCTCGCCCTATCATCCGGAGATCGCGAGTTTTACTCCCAGGTGATGCTGTAGCCTCCCGCAGCCGGGGGGCCTAGAGAGAGCTGATTGGCTGAGCTCTCTCAGCAGGTAGGGATGAGAGACACTTAGTGCAATCGTGGTTGTAAGCCAGTCATGGGCAGCTGTGAGCTCATGGAAGCGGAAGGAGCAGATATTGCTGTCCTCCGAGAGTGTTACGCCGCTCCCAAAAGCGCGTGAGTGAGCAGTTTGAAAGAGGCAGTTGGCTGGTGTCATGTGGTACATGCTTCGGCGGAAACATGTGATAGTCATCAGCCCTCCCTGACTGTTAGTAGTAGCCTTGATGGGAAGTGCACTAATGACAGGTGGGAATTGGATACGACTAAAATAGGGCGAAAATCAGGAAAAATAATGATAAAAAAAATAAATAAATAAAGGAGTGCAATTATAGAATATATAACAGGATTTAAATGTAAATACTTATTTTTATATTCAATTTTCTGTAATTATCAATTATGGCGATGTCAAGTTTGTAGTAGAATAAAATAGAGCCAACTGTAATCACTCACGGTTAAGGTTTACACGACATTTGTAACCTGTGCCAACAAATGTGTGCCTTCTGGCAGCCACATAAATTTGGGTTTGTTATTCGCTGTCCATGGAGGTATGGTGGGCCAGATATACGCATCAGATTTGGGCCAGCACTGGACCATGACCCATTTGCGCCTGGATTTTGACTCTACAATTTACTGTGGAGATTTTTTACATAGTGTAGAAGGGTGAGTAAAGGGATGGCAAGCGGGCAAGGTCTATTGACATGCCTGTCATGTGACTTTTTCATGGCTCACATCTCAGTTTTAATTGCCAGTTTTCAGTATGTGTATGATGGTGTGGAAGGATGAAAAGCGACCCCTTCATCTGTCTTGTATGACTTGCAGAATTCTTTTCTTTCTACGAGATACAAAGGGGAATGGAGAGTTAGAAGAGATGATCAGATGTGACATGCCTCTCTGTCTACCCTTTCATTAATCCTTTTTAAGGAATAAACCAATGCATGAATGGGGGCGAAGATGGAAGGAGAGAAGGACGAGTATGTAGGAGAACTGCTGAGTCGGATATGCCTGTCCATCTGAGTTGGACATCCGCCATTAGGGAGCCATCAATATTTCACAGCATACTGAGATTCAAGGAACATTCTAGAGCTCAGTGCATTAGCAGGTTTCACCATCAATACACGACACAGGAGCGTATGAGTGTGTTTTGTGTGCATGAGGTAAGATTAGCCAACATTTTAGAACTGGCTGAGAGATTTGAGGCTTAGGCCTCTCAGAATTCTATCCTTCAGCTTTTTAGATCTGTTTCATAAATGATAAATAAAGTACTCTTATAAATCATTTTATTAATTCAAACAGTGCAACTTTACCTTTGACAGTTCTTTTTTCTTAATGCTTTTCTTACTTAATGCTATTGCTAATGAATATTTTGAAACATTCACCTCTGACTTCTCTGTTGTCCTTCACATGTCAAGATGTCTCCAACAGTGCGCTAAAATCAGAAATCCTCCCAAATCTCCATTTTAGTTTGGACTCTTTTAGTTTGCCAAGAAACCACATGGATAAACAACACCTCAGTGTGTTGCTCTCTGCTGACCTCAGCCACTTCCTTGGCTCTTTTTTTTTTTTTTTGCTCAAAGCACTCGCATTTATGTGAACTTGTGTTGAACTTTCTTGTCAAAGCAGGTGTAAAACTAAAGACGTCAAGCATGCTTATATATGCTGATGAGACTCTTAGCCACGGTGAGACATTCAAACAGTGCAAAAGTTTTTAAGAAAGCCATGAAGGATGATCTCGAGGTGGCTTGGAGCTCACTGCAGACGTTTCCATGAACATTCAGCAAGTCCATCCTTGAAAATTGAAATAACTTGTCACAAACTTGTGGAGGAGACTCATTTGTCTGTAGGAACTGTACACACAATCATTCACAAACACCACTTTCACATTACACGACCTCAGCAGGGAGTTACTGCCACATCCGCCATACAGTCCTGACCTCGCTCCAAGCATGTTTAGGCTATTAAAGGAGTTCCTGGGAGGCTAGCATTTTAGACATGAAGCAGGCTGTCCGGTCATGTCTCTGGAACACTGAGAAAACTTTCTTGCACTAGTTAAACGCTGAGATAAGTGCATTAGTGTAGCAGGGGATTATACAGAGAAATTAAGAGAGATTTTACTCTCATGTCTGTGTT
Organism: Leiocassis micropogon; assembly: GCA_028565275.1. Classification (NCBI taxonomy): domain Eukaryota; kingdom Metazoa; phylum Chordata; class Actinopteri; order Siluriformes; family Bagridae; genus Leiocassis; species Leiocassis micropogon. Next base: position 1,950,647 of record JAOVVA010000021.1, read on the forward strand.
CTGAGATTCTGCACAGTCAAAAGTCCCCGTTTGACTTGAACACCCCTCGTATGAATGTTGGTGATATCCTTTCTTATTAAGACAAACATCGCACAAACATTATCTCCTGTAGACTTCCATAGATCTTAAGATGAAACCATTAAACTGCTTTTAGAAACTGTAATAAACCTCTAATGCAGCAACATATTAGACACATCTTGAGCAGTTGCAGATTTATTACCACACTTTGGTAAAATCTGATAAGGAACCGAAAAGATTAGTCTCCTGGGACTACTGCACCGTTCTTGAAAACTTTCCCTTATCATGTGTCAAATCATTAATTTCCAAAAACAGATTCCATAAAAAAAACGTATTGATCAATTCATCTTATAGTTTGAGCTTCTAAGTTATACATCCTACACTGCTTATCCTGACAACACTGGGCTTGAAGCAGAAACACACCACGGATGGGAGTCCAATTAGCAAAAGGACCACTAATACATTTCTATTAGATAATCCAAAGAGGCACAGTGGTGCAGTGGATAGTGTTGCCACGTCACAGCGCCACGGTCCTCAGCTCGGGTTACTCTTCATGTTCATGAGTTTCACATGCTCTTCCTGTGTCTGTGTATGTGGGTGCTTGTTCTGGACTCTCCGGTTTCCACCCACCAAACATGGCAGTATGTGGATTGGCTCTGCTAAGCTCTTAGGTGTGTGTGAATGTGTGTGCATGGTGCACTATGATGGATTGATATATTTTTCATCTGGATCCTTTTTAACCTTGACCATGATAAAGTGGTTACTGAAGATGACAAATTGTAGTACCCAAGACAGGTAACACAACATACCTGTGGACAGAAATTTACTTTTACAAAATAAACCATAACACAAATGGTTTGTACATAACACAAACTCCATTTATGCGACATGGGTTTATTTTCTCCCAAGTGCAAATCTTTTATTCAAAAAAATCCCCTGACTGATGGCACTTAGTTAGTAACCTAGTAACCCAGTGTGAGTATATATCCAATGATGGAAACTTCAAAGCACGTTTTGTAAGTCGAAGAGTCTGCCAAATGCCTAAATGTAAATGTAAAAAAAAAAAAAAAAACATTACCGTATCAGGAACCAAAACTTCAACACTGTACTGTATAATAGGATGGGAATCACCAGATCCCTCGATGCCGATTTGATCATTCACTCACTCACTCATCGTTTACCGCATAATCCCAGGGGCACAAGGTGGACAGGGTGCCAATCCACACACATACATACATTCACACACTACAGGCAATTTGGGATCACCAATTAGCCTAATCCTCATGTCTTTGGACTGTGGGAAGAAACCGGAGTACCCAGAGGAAACCCACCAACTACAGGGCAAACATGCAAACTCCATGCACACAGAGGCAGGAATCGAACCCTGGAGGTGCGAGGCAACTGTGCTAACCACTAAGCCACCATGCTGCTGCTGATTCGATTTGTATTGCAATTCTGTCAATATCACAATTTTATAAAAATCGCAGTTCAATTTTAATTTTGTTACAATTCTAAACAAACTTTTTATAAAATAATTCCATTTTACCCCCCGAAATGCAAAAATATATAAAATAAATACGCCATCTTACATCCCTTTCAAAGTTATCAAGCTTAAGCTTCAGGCACGAAAGGAGTCTGATTCCGCAGTGACATATGAGAGCCAGCAAGGGAGGGGAGAGAAAAAGTGAGCGAGTCCAACATTGCATTAAAAGAGGAAATGGATTCAGGAGTGATGGAGCTCATTTGTTCTCAAATTTCGTTAGAAGTTAGTCTATGGTGGTCATGTGATATTTTCCACTGACCTGTTTCTTCTTTTTATCCAGTGCCAGTAAGATAAGAATGCCTGGCTTATGCCAATCTCTTTTTATGACAGGCTTAGGGTTAGGGTTAAAAAATACACAGCTTACATTACACTGATTAGGTAGAATAAGTAAATCAGATATTATACTTTTCTTTACATTAGATATCCATTATACATTAGATATAGTTGTAGTTACAGTAGCAGGCTACTTCGCACATTCCCTGGCGATGTACGGGTGTCTTTATGCTGCAAAGAATATCCTGAAGATCCGAAATTTTCAGCAAACCCTTAAATTAAAATAGCTGCACTCATTCATTTACATGATTTATATAATGATGGGGAAATATCTAACATAAATTTAAACAATAAAAAAAATCTTTTCAAGGTTAATCAATACATGTAATCTATACATGCAAATTATCTGAAAGCTTAAAAAATAATTTCCTTTTGCAAATACCCTTGCATTTTACATCTTCTTAAGCTGGACACATTTCATTTTATAAACAAAATAATAAAACTGACACTCCTAAATCCTTCAAATAATAGTTGTTTAATCAGCAATTTACTATATGTATAATTATAGCAACTCACCAGTGTGCAGAATTTCTCAGGTGGGTTGCCACACGTGATGCTTGGTGGTTCCACACGTATGCGCATGAACTCCTTCATTGACTGGGCCTTGGGTTGGCACGCATGCTGCTCCCACACTGAGCCCTCATCCGTGGTCAGGAGTGACTTGCACAGCTCGTACTGGCCTTGAACCTGCCCCAGCATGTGCAGGAGGACAAGGAGGAAGAAAGTGGCTCGTGCCAGCATGACAAGCGCCAACCAGGAAACAAGAGAAGGGCCGTCGTAAAATTCACAGGAAAGAGATGTTGGCATAGAACAGGAGTCACGTGAGAGCATCTGGTAAACTTGCCACGATCATTGTGTATGAGGTATCTGAATTTGTATTTGAGTTAAGGAATGGTTGGTAAAATAATAAGGGAGATACAAATTCAGTGTCAGTTGTAAGTCAAGTCCCTTGTCCATCTCAGGTTCCTGTCCATCACAGCTTCAGAGTCACTGGCATTCTTTGAACGGTCACCAAACTTAATGTTCCTGAAACCAAGACAGTAAGAGACAACTTTACTCTCAGTCCTCTTTAATAAAGAGTTACACATACAAAGAAAACAACTAAGGAGATTGATGATGGTTAGAAAGCATTATTATAACCTGGCAGGATAAAGAACCATGAAAACAAAATCCTGCACGGCCATGATCAGAGATCACTAGACTAAACAAATGATAGTAAAAAATCACAAGTATGTTTAATAGTGAAATAAGAGAATATCCACACACGCACACACACGATGAGATAAGAACTCACATGATGACTAAACATATGTGTGGCTATTTTAAAAGTATTAGAGTTACAAGCAAAGTGTCAATGTTATGAGCAAATGATTATTAATAATTATTGTTGTTATTTAATTCATTTCCGTTGTTGCTTTTTAAATTAATGCCTTGCTGCAAATCATTCATCATTACACCCACAGCTTTTAGTGTTCCTGTGTAATTACAAATACATGTAGGAATTTTCTGTTTTTTTCTGCTTAGAGACTCTTTAAAACCCAGATTTGCCATATGTGTTAAGAAAAATAAGCGCACAGCACGAACATGTAGCAGAATTGTCTAGGGTATAATGGAACCACCATTTTTTCCCCTGCACATTACACTGTCTACTTAATTATGTACTACCAGCTTCAACTGCTAGCTTTTAGTACTAAATGGAAAGTAGCATGTCATTGTACGATGCCAAAGCAACTTCCATGATAAATGAAAAGTGGCATCTTGTGGCTCCGCCCTTTCCTCTTCATACGAGTTGTGGTTGTTGAACGCCTAAAGGGACATCTTCCAGGTATCAGTAGTACACTATACACAGTTCCCTGTTTGAACACTTTACTCACTCTGCGTGTAGTAGGCAAAGCACTGTACACAAGCGTCTTCTTGTCATACTCAGCTACACTCTAGTATATTATATTATGCTGATGCATTTGTGATGGCAGGGATAAGACGAATGATGCCTGTTTGGTGCAGATAAAGGATACTATTTAACTAATTCTCGACATTGTTTGCACATTTGCACGTGCACTTAATCTTGTCTTTTCTGTATAGGACTTAGGAATAGTTTCTGTTCATTTATAATGTTAATCTGTTAATATTGTCTCAGCTAGCCAGCTAATTAGATTTCTTAGTTAGTTAGCTAGTTTTTTGTTAATTTATGTTGTAAATTTATGTTGTACACCTTGGTCCTGGAGGAACGTTGTTTCATGTCATCATGTACTAAACTGTATATGGTTGAAATGACAATAAAAGCCTATTTGACTTGACTTGACTTGATCTTATTCTGAATCCACATTCATTTAATTCATTGAATTTAATGTAATCGAAAACCATGTTCTCCGTTTAACTGTGGTGCCCAGTTATTTTGTTACTCTCCTGTTGAGGTCACTGTGGCAATAATGCAATATTAATCCCTGAACATGGTGTAAAAAAAATACCAAAAAACAGTACAGTAAACAAAAAAGAATGCTAATTCACCTTTCCCTCCTGTTACATAATTTTACAAAAAGGGTATTATTATTATTATTATTATTATTATTATTATCATGGATGGTAAACAGCAAATTTCCATCGATAACATGAGGTGCGTTCAAGTCAAACAGGGACTTGTGCTGAAATTTCTCAATCGCTATTTACAGAAGTACAGTACGGTGATGAGACACTTAGCGAAAACATTTGTAGTAAAAGTTTGGGCAAACTTTTAAAGAAGCATGGCTGAGATGGCGGAGACCATTGTAGTCCTTTCTGTGAACATTCACAGAATGTAATGCTCTTAGTGAAAAAAACAACCTGGTTTAAGCACTAAAGTTGTTCTGTTTTTGAATGACAATACATGACCTCATGCTCATAGCTATTGCCCCATCCCCTGTACAGTCCTGACCTCGCTTCAAGCCATTTCCATCTGCTTCTGGGGTGGCCAAGGTTTTAGGTGTGAAGCAGTCATGGCTCTGGTGTACTGAGAAAACTTTCTAAATTGATGGTCTCCAAGCAATAGTGAAACCCTGGGATAAATGCATGTAGCATGGGATTATCTAGAGGAATAAAGTTTTTACTTTTCTAACTGTGTTCTGTTATTCTGCACAATTAAGACCCTGTTTGACTTGAGCGCTCCTCGTAATATAAAGAGCTAGCAAGGAATCATTGTTCTGATAACTGAAGTTCAGTTTAGGTTTTAACCTATACAGTACATGCACACTGATAATGTCAGACACGTGATTAGCAATAGAGGCCTTTTCAGTTTTATAAGTCTGCAGTTTTATAAGTTTCAGTAAATAAATAAATAAATAAATAAATATCCAAAAAACAAACACTGTTTTAATGAGCACTATGTGGCTGGTTTTCATTCAGTTTTTATCTGTCTACAAATGAAGTTGTGACAAAGGTAGGACGACTAAATCCATCCCATTTCTAACCTTGGTAACTTTCCACACACATTAAATCAATGCAAATAGTAAGGAAAGTATAAGGCCGCTTAAGCTGAGTTTAATGCAAGGTTTTATTACAGGTTTTATAGCACTCTTTACGGTTTCTGACATGACTGGATGACTTTTCTCTGTGATTCTCTATGTGACATGACAAGCTACAATGTTTCGTCATTACAGCATCTAAAGAGACACTAAAGATGCTGGCATGAGAACACCTCCAGACAAACTAGAGACCTTTTCGGGACGTCTTCAGGATCATTAAAGTCCTAAAAATATTTCGGCTTCAGGACTAATTTCAAATCTCATAACGTCTTTGGGGTGACTTTACAGAGTGTCTTTGGTGTCAAAGATGAGCTAATGACCTTAAGGAGTCTTGATTTTGAAAAATGACCTTCTACAGACAGCCTGAGTGCTAGCGCATACCACTGGATATGAATGGATAACATTTATGACTTGTCATTCCTTAACCGAGTGCATAAAATGCTTAGAAATTACAGTTTGCTGTTTTAGCTGTATGAGGCATTAAAGTATTGTTTATACACTTTGGGGTGTGCTGTTATCTGAAAATAATCAATACTCACTGTGGTAACAAGGTCCCACAGTTGATTGTTTCCCTATAATATTTTAAACAATATTTTCCTTAGTGTTTTACATCTTGTATACAGTATGTTCACAACAGCTATAAAACCAAAAATAGTGGTTCACTGAATATTAGTTAAAGTGGCAAGGTGGCTTCGTGATTAGCACTGTCGTCTTGCACCTCCATGGTCCGGGTTGATGGTCTGGATTTGCATGTTCTACCCGTGCTTGATGGGTTTCCTCCGGGTACTGGCCCCTAGTGTGTAAACGAGCGTGTGAGTGTGTATTATGTGTGTATGCCCTGCGATGGATTGGCATTCCACCCAGGGTGTACTCTGCCTCATGCTCTAGGGCCCCTGCAACCCTGTATACGGGATAAAGTGGTATAAACGACGAGTGAGTGAGTGTTTTTAGCTGCACTTAGTGCTGTGGTAGTAATAATGAAAGTCTGTTAGTGGAAAAATAAACTTCAGTATTTTTTTTTATGTTTATGTTTGTTTTCACTAAGCATGAGTGAAACTTATGCAGAAGGACTGGCCTAATTTATGAATGGAGAGCAGAACAGGAAATTTGCCTGGCAAGCTGATAAAGTTAAACTTTTTGTATTTTTTTGTTCTGGTAGAGAAGAAGGCTTGCAATCCCATAATCCCTCTTGGTAACTGCTTTAGAAATCGAGGACATTAAGGAACAGGAAATTCAGTGCACTATACTGTATGGTGATTGTAGAGTGGAAATGTAGTGAGTAGGACTCGCCCCGTCTCTCTCTCTCTCTCTCCTTCTCTCTCTCTCTCTCTCCTTCTCTCTCCTTCTCCCTCTCTCTCTCTCTCCTTCTCTCTCTCTCTCTCTCTACTCCGCATAGCGGACGGCAGCGCGCGCGCGGGGTGTGTCGCGTCCCCGGTACAGTAAACACGAGTTACTGCAAGATAGAACAACGATCAAACGCTGATTAAAAATAAATAAATAATAATAATAACGCCATCACTTGCGCATCACCGGCGACGCGACGCGACTTTGGAGCAACTTTGAAGCGTCGTCGCGTAAGTGCCAGCTCGGTGTGGTTCGTTCGCTAGAAGCGGGTGGGATGTGCGGGTGGACCGCAAACCGGAGTGTTTTTCCCACTGCAGTAGGTCTGGGTCAGGTTTGTTACCGTATAGTTCGTAGTTTAGCTGTACTTACCGGACGCTTTTGCGCGAGACTCTTTCCATGTGGCGCGTTCTGGCAGGTGCGCGCGCCCCGGTGTCCCCCTCTCTCTCTCTCTCTCTCTCTCTCTTTCTTTCTCTCACGTGCGCTCCGGTCTTCCCCCCGTGGGAAAAAGATGCTCTTCTTCCTTGTGTGTTTGTTGCTTCTTTTTTTCCCCCCCGTGAAAGCAGCACTCGAGTGTTCTCCCGGGAAGAAGCCCTACTTCCGAAAGCGAGGAGCCGTGAATCAGATGCGGGAAGAAGGCGCAGCTTCCCAAAGTCACACGCCGGAGTTTCCACGCGCCCTCCTTTGCTCTTCCCGACTTTAAAGGAACGGATTTGCCCCGCGCGCTCAAGGGCAACATAAGAGAGAGAGAGAGAGAGGGAGAGAGAGAGAGGGGGGGGGGGAAGCATCGCGAAAAAACTCCCTCCCCTTTCCCCTCCCCCTCTCCCCCCCCCCCTCCCTCCCGCTAATCCGTTATCCCCCCCTCACACACACACACACACACACACACACACTCTCTCTCTCTCTCTCTCTCTCTCTCTTACTATCTCATCTGAGCCGCTTTTATCCGCGCGCGCGCTCTCACTCACGGAACCACCCTGAGCGCGCGCGGGAAAGGCTGGCAGCAGCACTTAAGCGCGTGCGAGCAGGTTGACTTCGCTTTTGCTATATTGTTTCTTTTTCTTATTATAAGAAAAAGAACAAACAAACATCATTACTTTGTTCAGGACGGTAGCTTCATTTTCAAAGATCTCAACGGGTTTCACATACAGTTGTAAAGTCTATTGTTAAGCCACTTAAATCTTTTATTTTGCCTATTCCGATCTTTTCAAGTTTGACCAACATCCTGAGAGTTGCTTTAGCATCACTGTTTCATTTTTACAATAATTGCAATAAATTGCTTATCCTGTGTCAGCACATGGCTTAATGGTGCATTGTCATCTTGCACCCCCAGGGTCCGCAGGTTCTCCCAGTGCTTGGTGGGTTTCCTCCAGGTACTACGGTTTCCTCCCACACTCTCCCAAAGACATGCGGATTAGGCTAACTGGCGTTTCCAAATTGCCTGTACGGTGCGAGTGAATGTGTGTATGTATGTGTGTGTGTCCTATGATGGATTGGCACCCTATCCAGGGTGTACCCCGCCTCACACCTCGTGTCTCCTGGGATAGGCTCCAAGCCCCCCGCAACACTGTATACGGGATAAAGTGGTATAGACGATGAGGAAGTAAGTGAGTGAGTGCTTATCCTGTGTAGGGTCACGAGAGGCCTGGATCCTATCCCAGAGAAATCAGGGACACCCTAGATGGGTTGCCGTGCCATCACAGGGCACATGCACACGCACACAGACATACACACACAGAGTCTATCCTATAATGTCCGTGGGAGGAATGTGGAATACCTGGCGTTAACCCACAAAGCATGTGAACAGCATGCAAACTCCACACAAACCAGAGGCACAATTTGAAGGCAACTACGCAACAACCCAATGTCGCCAACTGCACGTTTTAAACATAACGTTTTATAAACAAATTAGTCATTTTAACGTGCCAGGTTTATGGCGTAAACTAACTATAATAACCAGGATAAGGGAAAATACACCACAGTCTAGGCTAGTGTCGTACACAATTAAATGCACCTTAAATAAAAATAAATAAGATCTATTGTGGCCTATTTTCTAGTTAGAAAAAAAAATTCTGGGACATGAAAGCAGCAGTACACAAATCTGTTCTCTAACCAAGGTCTTTAATCAGGGAAATAAGGCCTAATGTTGGTGAAATAGATCAAATAAATGGAGTAATGGTGTATCTGGCGTCCAGCTGGCAGGCTGAGAAATACAACTCTAGTTCCTAATGTTAGTTGGTATAATATTTTTTTTATTTGTGCATTAGGCTAAAGTGAATATGTATGATAAATAGAAAAGCTAGCATGGGCAGCAAATCATGGGCTCACTCTCTCTGCAGCATCGATTTCTTGCTTAATAGTAGAAACAGAAAACCTAAATGTGCTTACCAGCTAGCACAAAGTATGATGAATAGTGTAGGATATTACCTTATCAAATCCGTTAAACACTACATAGTCTACAGTGTAACAGCTGTAACTGTTCGACACATTACCATCTATTTGTTTTACGTAAGACAAGTTTGGGCATATTTGGTACTTCATGATATCTCATATTTCAGATATAGTATTTCTCAAATATTCTGCCCATCCCTGTAAATGACAATACGGTCTATATTCTGCTGATATAACTTTTACCTACATCCATTATCTTTTCTTATATAACAATTTATATCAGGCTTTATATTGACCAATATTATGGATTAAGATTTTTTTTTTTTTAATCCTGGAGGATAAAGGTAACTAAATATGTCTAAAGATTTCATGCTGCTTGCTTGTACTTGCATTTTATCATTGTGTTCCTTGTTTTTTTTTGTCACTTCACTCTTAAGGGTTTTTCAGTTTTTCCTCTTTGTAGAACCCTAATGCAGATCCCTTTAAAATCTTTTCGTACATGTACTTTTTTGCTTAAGAAAATATGATACGATGAGAGGCGTTCGAGTCAAACTGGGACTTGTGATGAATTTCTCATAAATGAATACGTAAACCCAATTCACATTTACAGAATACTTCAAGCACATTTGAACCGTGCAAACATTTTGAAGGAGACCGTATGTCTGTGAATGACGATCCCAGCTAAGGTGGTTCGGAGCCCGCTGCAGTCGTTCCCACGGACATTCAGTGAGTGGAATGCCTGAGCTTTGAGATGCATCTGTCTGTCGGAACTGTACACACAATCATTCATGAACACCACTTGCACATTGCAGGAACTGAGCTGGGTCACATCCCTCAGGTCTCACCTTGCTCCAAATGATTTCCACATTTTTGGGCTATTAAAGGAGTTCCTGGGAGGCCAACGTAAAGCAGACTGTCTGATCATGGTTCTGGCATTCTGAGAAAACTTCCTACTTTGATGCTATTCAAGCACTATTGAAATGCTGGGATAAGTGTATTAATGTACTGTAGCAGGGGATTATATGAAGAAGAAATATGAGAAATAAAGAGAGTTTTTACAGTTTCATAACTGTGTTCTATTATTCTGCACAATGAAAAAGTCCTGGTTTGATTTGAACACCCCTCGTAATATTACTTATGTGAAGACTGCAAATTTGGCAGCACATTAGTAATACTCCGCACACTACCATGGTAAAACTGCTTTTTATTCAGGGTTCATGCGTAGAAGTCATTACAAAAACTCTGAGTAAAGAATGTTGTCAGAATGCTGTCATAGCCGGTATAGTATCTGCATCATTGTTTCAAAGCCTGCCGTATCATGCCGCATTTATACAGCAGCCCGGACTGAAGTGTATTGAACAATCTGTTAAGTTTGGACTTAAATCTCTAGGGACATCAGAAAAAAAACCTTCATCCGCTCGTTTCTGATGTCTGAAGGCTGGGTTATACATCTGCATTAAAGCACATTTGCAAATTTGCATTGCAGAGAGGGTGTGATGTGCGTGCTTACAAAATCCTTATAGCAATAGTGTGTACAGTATATACAGGGCTTTGCGTTAACCAGCTGAATTGCTGATTGGTTGAGGAGGGGAGGTGTGTTTGGTTGTGTACCCAGAGGCATTGCCATTTCTTTTCTATATTTTTGTCAAGGGTCTTAAAGTAATATTGCCAATAGAATGGTTTAATCTGACTGGCAACTTGGCATTGTTCCTATGCAGCACTGTATTGAGTGCAAAGCATCTGGAAAGTGCTGAGGTGTAGCGAGGTGAGAGAGACAGAAATGTTGCTGCAGCTCTGCTTGTCATACTGGGCACAAAATGCATGCTGACAGATGACCGTATTTTAGTCATAGTTATGAAATAAATAAAAACATCTTAATTAAATACATAGTTGTGATAGTTAGCATAAACTAACATGAGTAAACGTTTGTTAAAATTTTCAAGGCATTTATCACCAATAGGCAATTCACCCATTACAACGCAAAACATTATTCCCAATGTTGGCCCCCGGGGCATGACTCCACAACACCTCTGGGGTGTGATGTGGGATCTAGCACCAGGACGTTGGCAGTGGATACTTTGGGTGCTATGGGATCTTAGGGGAGGTCTCAATGGATCAGACTGCTGTATCCCATGGGTGCTTGATCAGATTGGGATCTGGGGAGTTTGGAAGCTGGGTGGGCAGCATTGGGCTCTGGTGCACTAGGCATTCTGGTGCTTTGTGGTGGTCGGGTTGGCTTATTAATGCATTCATTATGTTATGGCTGATTAATGCATTCATCTTCGATACAAATTATCCATAATCATCTTGTCTATTTACTGTGAAGACAATTAGAAAAATCCCAAATGCTTCTTCATGTGGTCACCTGATAACATAGTATTTCTTATTCTTGCCATTATCACATCCACAGCTGCATTCCTTTTTTTATTCTTTCTGCAGCGAAACGTGAGACTTTTGTTCGTTTTTTCATTTTCTGACCCCAGTGAAAATGTACACCCATGCAGTCACCTGCGCAGGATGCCCTCACATGTTTACAGGAGTCTTAAATCCAGTGGAACGCTGTGTGAAGATACAACCTGATCCTCATGAAAGATTTAGCTCTTTATTATGTATGAAACCTTTTATGTTTAGCATTAGTATTTCTATGTTTCGGGAAAAAAAATCAGAACAATCTAAAGTACTGTAGGTGGAAAATGATGTAATGACAAAGCAAAGAAATGTCATGTTTTCTAGTATTCTAGGTCGGTAGTAGTGTGTAATTTTAGGTGCTCTTTAAACATGGTCCGTGTTTCCAAATGCTGATTAATGCAGGTGCTGTTGTGCTGTTCTACTGTCTCAGTTTCACAACGAGGCAGGGATCTTCAAATAACCCACAATCAATAAATCACACACGCGCATGCACGCACACACACACACACACACACACACACACACTTTTTACTCTTATATACAATCTAATGTATACTAATGTGCTCTAATTTTCTAAAAGCACAATAGCGAGGGCACATATTTTTCATTCTGATCTGTCGACTTTCTTGTGCCATACTTCTAATATTTTGTATAAGATTTCAACTAAATCTTTCAGGTACTCATACAGATACAAAGAGCACCCGAGGATGAGATTGGATCTGATTGGATATCAGCTGATATTCTGAAACTCAAAGCTTGGATGTTAGAAGGAGAAAGTAAGAATGGTGCACCATTTACAGTACTTGGACATCAAATGCATTTGTACCCAATGCTGGAAGAATGAATTCAACCTTGCAGAATGAATTATACGATAAAGACATCAATTTAAAGCTGTGGATTTTACAGTGTAGTGATGCATATTATACATACTGTACTAGGGTAAAATATTAGGAAATGGTTTATTTCCTATGCATGTGAAAGAGAAAGGTGTTTTGTGTGTGTGTGTGTGTGTTGGTTAGTTGACTTGGAAGCTGCTCTATGTCTTGGACTGGGAGTGTTGACAGGAGCGGTGTTTCCGATCGATAGTTTGTCCTTGTTGTGTCTGAATGGAAAGATTTCTACATCTTAACTCTGCTGTACTCAGCCAATCCTCAACTGATGTTGCAGACTAATTATTTATTTATTTTTATTTTTTTAGCATTTTGGTATTGACCTTTTGCAGACACGTGGCTAACATTATATCAGCTGCAACAGTACATCGCAAAAGTACCGCAAAAGTACATTAAGCTACTATTTACTGTATTTTCATTGATAATTACGTCCAAGGGGTATTTCAGAGCCAGAAAATTAACCGAAAGATTACCTGCTCATTACTAGATCATTTTCCCGAATTACCTGATGGTTTGTCGTTCAGACGAAAGTGTAACCTAGCAAATATTAGCTTCTGTTATGCTGATTATTTTCATATGCTGTATGTTGTGGTGGACTTCACAAGTTATTCAAAAGAGAAATAAGCGTGTGAAAATAGATGAAGAACATAATAAGGATATTAGTTTACAGAAGTTTATCAACGTGATTAATGTTGCATTTTGTAGTGTGTTTGTACTTTTAGCGTTAGCTCATACATTGCTTCTGTTGCAAATAACCCGATGCTATGGAATATTATGTACCAGTTTATGCTACATAAAATGATATGTGGGTAATGTTAACTAATACTGACATTACAAGCTTTCGAATGAATAGCTAAGTAGCAGTTCTGGGGTTGAATCCCAAATAGCGTAAATTGCAATGCTAATGCACTACCCAGGGTGCGCTACACCTTGATCAGGGGCTAGAAAGAGATTTGGCATTCAGGTTTGTGCTAGAAGCTAGTTTGCGTTGTAGCTCGAAACACAACACGGACGATTTAGAGGCAATTCAGAACGACTTAGATGTAATTACTAAGACGACAAAGTGTTGATTAAGATGACAGCATTAGCAGATGTGTTTTCTTGCTGAAAGTGCTTCTGTGGCTGGTTTTGAATGTGGGTTTTGGTGCTGGCATCTATTCAATACAATTAAATTTTATGTGTATAGTGCTTTTAACAATTGTTATTGTCACAAAGCAGCCTTACGCAGTCAAAAGAATTATTTAAGTTTGTATGGAATGTGAATGTGTATGAATCAAAATGGTCAGTTTGTCCCTGGTGAGCAAG
>JAOVVA010000021.1:1964473-1981674 GCA_028565275.1 Leiocassis micropogon
CGGAGGGCAGAGGGAGTCTGGATCACTGGCAGCTCAGGAATGACATGTGTAGCTCGACAGAGAGAGGGAAAGAGAGAAGGGGAGAGAGAACAGGAGAGGGGAGAGCAGAAGAGGAGAGATAACAGTTAGATATGGTCGCAGTCACATAATGTACGTATAATGTGGCATCTGACAGGCATCTGGTAAGTAAGGTCCCTTCTGTCATCTGGAAATGGGTGGGTCCATGGTGGACAGACGTTGTGATGTCACATGCAAAAGGTTAACACTCATCTTTGTAGATTGAATAATCACCCAATAAATTATCAGCAAAACTAAATAAGCCATTTACACTATATTGAAATGAAATTAAATAATAACTGTCAATTCATGGCTACGCTTCATCCAGCTGCAGATTAAGATCTACCAAAAGGAGGTAACCCTCAGTCTGGCAAGCTATACTCCTATACTAGTACTAATCCTAGTATTAGTATACTGTAGCTGTATTGTGTATAAAGTTTCTTTACAGTTGGAAAATGTAGTTTAATAACACCAAACAAACATAGTCCACATGTTAGTACACCACACCAAAACATAGTCTTTCAGCACACAAATGATTAGAATAAATCACATCTACCGATTAATCTGTGAAACACAAGATTCACACACTCATCATTTCTCACATTAAGCAAACTCTAGCAACTGCTAACAATTCTGGGCACATGTGCATTAAAGGGAAGTCTTGCGCAATGTATTGATCATAAGACCTACAGTATGTGAGCTAGATCTCAGATCAGTCTTAGATGATTTCATGTTTATAGATTAATCTGTCATTTCGCACAGATATTATTTATGCATAAGCTATGGTATATCATTCTTTTATATCATCCATATTATTCTGTATTGCTCTCTCATTTTTTTTTGTTACTGTCCAAAAACCCCAGTGTAGTTAACAGCTTCCTGGTGTCCAAGAAAGATAATGCAGAAGAAAATGAAGACAGATGATGAGTAAGGTGTACGAATGCAAGCTATGCAAACTCTCACATCACATTTTGACAATCAACATGTGAAACTAGATAAATTAACACAAATTCGACAAAACAGTGGCATGAGACTTCATCACTACTAAAGTCAGGTTCTGCTAAAAGAAAAATTATTGATATGGAAAAACAACATCCTTGATTAAAAAGGATGACTTAATAAAGCAAACATGAAAGATGAAAAGGGACACATCAACCCTTTAAAAAAATACAATTTAGTTAAAATTTATTGAACATAGTCATATTTTTAGTAAGATTTTTCATTATAATAGCAATATAACATTTTTAAGCCTACTAGATTTTTTAAAACTTAGAATTGTTGTATGATGTTTGCAGATACCCTTTTTAAATAACAAATGCATTGAAATAAGCGAATTAATAATAATAGTAGTAGAAATAAAGGCAAAGTGTACTAAAATCTTAACAGTAAATAAATATTAAACCGTGATCAATTGCACCATATAGGCTGTACACTTCTATTGGTTTAAGAGCCAAGAGGTTTGGATGAGGATCAGTATATAACTGCAAACCACAAAAAATATTTGCAAAAGCAAAACTCATCAAAGTGAGTAGGTATATACAGATTTATTAACCATCAATCAGTGAGGGCTCATATGCACTTATGCCTGCTAAAGTTGGGGGGGCGGGGGGAAAGGGAGATAGCACTTTCCTCCAAGTGTGTTATCTACCCCATGAGACAGCATGAGCAGCAGTTAAAAAAGAAGCAGTTGGCTGGCTTTACATGTCTCAGAGGAAGCATGTGATAACTTTCACTCTCCCGGATCGGTAGCTGTTGTGTGACGGACAGAATAACTGTAGGAGTTCTAAGAAAAAGGGATCCAAGAAAAAGGGTTCTTCACAGATCCAAGAAGACGAGCACCTCCAAAACCCCCGTGCACATCAGGTATTCTTGACCTACTCCTTCTGACTATCTGCACTGTGAAGAAGCTATGACCTGTCCCAGAACACAAAAGGTTTGTCATGTGCTCAGGTGCATGCTAAAGTCACTAGTCCATCTCTATGTCCAAGTGGTCAAGCAATAGATAGATTGCACATCACATGGAATCTCCATGGAAAATAGCGACTAACATTAGGAAACCATCTCCTTCTTTTTATATTATCTCCTAAATGTCTAGTGGTGCTAGGGCTTCTGTAGCCTGAAATACATAACCTGCAAATCCCCTTGTCTGAGAAGGAACAAAGGAAATGTGTTTCATAGTTCCCTAACTACCAAGTCCCTGCATCATTTCCTTAACTGTGAACATAGAAACAGATGCATCCATACTACTCCAGATATCAGAAAGCCTTAAGTAAATTCAAAGCCCTTTTGCCAGATGTCAGACACCACTCCACCATGTTCCAAAATGTAGCTTTAATTTTCAGAAGAAAATAAGAATCCACATTTGAAGCAGCAGGATCCACATTTGAATCAGGAGGACTCTATCCACATATAGAATACCAAGGTCTCAACCAGATCATTCTCAAGTATCGTAATCCCATGTGTCCCTTGACCCTTAGACACCTCTTTACCAAACATGACCTCAAAAGCACATACTGTACAGTCTTATTTATGCATTAAGGAGATTGATGAATAGAAAACCCCATTTTAGTACCAACTCTGTCACTGTGAAAACATTGTCATGCCTAATGGACTGGTCAATGTCTACCATATTTCAGGCTTTCGTAAAACAACATAATAAGAGATGTTGATAAATTAATTATCGCACATGTCTACAAGCTCTTGGTCTATTTTTGATTTCTTGGTGGAACAAATATATCTTGTTGACTGTCTCCTTAAAAGACCTCTCTAGACCAAACAATTTAGCTGTGCTACCTCTCGCCTATCAATCAGACACGTGAAGCATTTGGCTGGCTTGACGTTTCTTGGGTTGGGATTGACCAGAACTAATTTAGTGTGGCAGTTGGGGGGGGGGGATTCCACTCAGAAACAGTACCCATCATTTTCTTTGAAATTCCATTGGAAACCCAAGCACACTGTGTAATTAGTCACTTAGCCACAAAGGCATTTCCACATCTGCCCTGATACTCCAACGACTGGACCTGTCTCTCTTATTCATAGTAGAATCCGAACTGCACTTCACTGCTCAGCACCAAGTATACACTCTAAAATTGTAATCCACAACATTCATTTCATGCAGTATATTACCTTCAGAGAGGAACTACAACAATAAAGAAAATCATCCCACGTCATTGGCCTGAAGGTAAAATCTATACCCCTCTAATGTCCACGATAAGCTCAAATGTCATCATGCTAATTTCCTCAGCCTGGGGGAATCTTCCTTTGTGTACTTTCCACTAGGACTGGTGTCTAAGGGAAAAAAAGTTCACAAAGTCGCCTAGGCCTGATTCCACATATTAAGTGCAGAAACTGTAGCACCCACTTCCTAAACAACAGCATTGGCGTGTGCTCCAGCTTCATTAGTGTTTGCTACTGGTCTCCTTTCTGGTGTTGAATGTTGATTATTGATGATGAGGACAGTAAGTCATAAAACTATCATATAAACACAATCTATACAGTATGTGTTACTCTGATGACTAGAACATGACTAGAACAATATGTGTAAACATGGTTTGGATAAAAAAAAAAACAAGAAAAAAGCATAAGAATGAACTCAATTACATGTATGTACTTACTGTATCTCAAAAATACCATTATTGTGAACAAGTTTTATGCATGTCTAGTTCTTTCGCACACATTCCACATACAAAAAAAGCTGAAAACCACAAAAAGTACACATGCTTGTTTTTATTTCAGCAGACAGCAACAGTACTGTAGGTTGCTCGATATCACTCACTGCTTCATCTCCTCAATCAGCATAGTCAGCACTTTAAAGGTGAACTTGCCTATTCTGCTGCTGTCTCCATATCTGATAAGATAGATATTGATCCCCCCCACCCCCTGAAAGTGACGAGGTATGTGCTGGAGATTGAGACTTCTGTTTCTGTAGACAGAAGCATTGTGACACAGTTGCGTGCTGTCGACGCAGGCCTGTCCCTATACAGTATCTTCTTATCTATACAGTATATAAGTTGACAGATTTCATTTTCCAGTTTGTGGGGTCTTACTGATTGGAACCTCAAAAGAATAGTAGTCAATAGTAGAACCTCACAACCCACCAATGTTTAATAATGTCATCTTTATGTTGAGCAAGATAGTTGCAATTTTTTAATATCTTGGATGGGGGATTCATATACTGTATAACACATCTCACACAGAACTCACGGCACGCCATCTGGTATGGAGTTACGTAACTGACATAACTGACTGTCATTGATTCACAGTAGTTGCTTGAAAGACTAATCATTTGTTTGCATTTACAGTAGCTCACCTTTTTAAAGCATGGTTTTACATGGCTTGTTAAGTAGGTTGTTGCATATAGCCTGATATCTTCTGACATATGGAATATATAAGGTATGAATAGGGTAAGAAGGGGAAAAATGACTTTTTCCCACTCTTATTATGGGCTACATTATTGTGTTTGATGATTATAATAACCTGACAGTGGAGGCATGGCTTTAGTGCTGAAATGGATCACCATCCAAAGCTGGTCAGAAGTATCAGAGTGCTCATAGCTTGATCATGGTGATGATAATAGTCATTTTATATAATGACTGTCTTGTAGAAACTAATCAGGAAGTCTGTCTGTTCTCTGATTATAACAAAAATAGAACTTCAATAGGCTCATAAAAGGCAGCTAACATTTCATTGATGATATGATTTGAAAGATGATACAAAGTGAATTGAGGAAATAATACTATCTGCTCAGCTGATCAGGAAGCATTCTTCCTGTAATAAATGTGTTTGTTACTGAAAGCTTGTTCATCTGAGGAGTTCGGACTGCACCACACATTGAACACTAAATAAATATCACCTATACTGTACTCTCTTAGAGGTGAAGTTTCATCCAGGAAAATCCAGCATGAGATATATTGAATTTATTTATAAGGAAATATTTGTTAGGTGCCGTTACCAATTCTGCTGCTAATTTGTTGTTTGGAGGAATTTGGAGTCGATTTCAACGACATTTACAGAAGACCTCAAGCACAGTATGGTCTTGAGACTCTTATACGCTGTTAAACATTTGAATGGTGCAAAAGTTTTAAAGACAGTCGTACGTCAGTGAATGACGATTCTGACCATGGTGGCTCGTAGTCAGAGGTGGGTAGTAACGAGTTACATTTACTTGAGTAACCTTTTGAAAAAAATGTGCTTCTATGAGTAGTTTTACTGCACCATACTTTTTTTTTTTCACTTGAGCAGATTTGTGAAGAAGAAACGCTTATCTTACTCCGCTACACTCGACTCGTTACTTTTCTACCATTTATTCTACACACCCCGTCGGTAGATCTACTGCATGACTCTTTCACCAATCAGACGCAATAACAATAATCACATGTAGTCACATAATCATACTCTCAAACCGGCAGCATAGCGAGGGAAAAAATCCCTAGCTAGCATCCCTGGCACCATAAAAGCATGTTTTGCTTGCAAAAGAACAGCTTCATTTATCTTCTTTATAAGTGTGTGTCAAAACAGACACACACTTATAAAAACTCGACTTCTAACCTGAGGAAACATGCAACACTAAGTTTAGCTGTTTCACTAAATGTTGCAATTTCGGCATATAGAATTATTATAATTATATTATAATATAATATAATATACTGTGTGTATATATATATATATATATATTTTTTTTTATGATTATTATTATTTTTTTAATAAATCGGACATTACGATTGAAACAGTTACTCAGTACTTGAGTATCTTTTCACAGAATACTTTACTCTTACTTGAGTAATATTTTGGATGACTACTTTTTACTTCTACTTGAGTAATATTATTTTGAAGTATTTTTTTGTTACTCTTACTTGAGTACATTTTTGGCTACTCTACCCACCTCTGCTCGTAGTTCACTGCAGTTGTTTCTGTGAACGTTCAGCTAGTGGAACACCTGAGAAAATCGAGTGGTAACTTGTCATTAACCTGACTCACTTCATTCAAATGCACCACCTTGCACAGGAACTTACCTGGAAGATATTTTCGCATCCCTATACAGTTTGGGCCATTAAAGGAGTTCCTGGGAGGCCAGTGTTTCAGACATAACAGAAGGCAGTCCAATTTTGGTTCCAGAGTACTGAGAAATCTTTCCACCTTGATGGTGTACAAGCACTAGTGAAACACTGGGGTAAGTGCATTAGTGTAGTCCTGGTTTGACTTGAACAAAACTTGCCGTCGTCGTTGCCTTGAGAATAACAGTCGCTGTTGTCTACTGTGCTCACTGTATGCCACGGGGAATATCACTGCCAGTACAGGTACAATGGTATTTAATAGAAAAATGAAATGAAATGATCTAAAGCGTTTATGAGAAATCCAACATAAAGATGATGGAGACAATACCCTCCAGGATGTAATGCAGCTATACAACCATTTTTTGGCTGTAAATCAGCTTGGCCAAAATCCCCCTATGGGATAATAAGCACAGAGCTGCTGATCGAAGACAGAGTAATAGCATGAAAGTTCAAGTATAAAAGTGAAACTTGATCTACTTATAATGAGTGAAGAGATAAGGATGTGAGAGAGCCTGACAGACTAAAGGAAGTAGGTCAACTATTGGAATCAAACTGTAGAGGAAAAGAAGTTTAAACAGAAAAGAAACTGAAATAAATAAGTGTCCCAGAGGGTGGCTGTGTCATGTTGCAGCTCCAGGTGAAAGCATGTTTCAAGCTTAGGTTTCTTGTCTGTTTGGAGTTTTGCTTGTTCATTCTGGGCTTCTTTCTTGTTCTGCATTTTTCCCCCAACCTCACTAAAACATGCTGATGGATGGATCCACTGTGACCCTGAGCAAGATGAAACAGTTACTTAAAAAAGAATGAATGAATTATTATATCTTTTGTGGAACTGAAGACCATGTATTGATCATGCATACTGATATGCAAGTCGGGATTTTTGAGAATGTGAGGAGATCCCTTAAGGTGAAAATTCTATTTTTTTTTCTCTCCGTCTTAATATTTAAATGACTTTACATACAGCCTTCAAAATGTCTGGTCTCAAAAGTAGTCCTGTGCAACCTTGAATGCTTAGATATTTCATGACGCTGATACATGCAGAAAGGTTATGTTGTGGATTGAAAAAATACAGAACTGGAAACTTTGAACTACGACACACACATTACACACATTCACACATGGCACATTTTCACATTTTGCACACCAGAATACTGTGAACTTTAACCTGCAACCTTGCACACTATTCTGCACATTATCTTGCCCATAACTGGACACGGTTCTACACTACACTACACTACATTACATTTCAACTCTTCTAAATATAATTTTATTATATTTTATTATTTTATTATATATTTTTTAATATTTATTTTTTTATTCTACTATTTTATTTTCATTATTTTTTATTGCTTGTACATAATGTAAAAATTTCTTTCTAAAGTCCTTTACAGCTAAAGTTTATTTCCATATTTATTTTATATTTCTAATTTGTAAATTTCTCTTATTTCATACCTTCTTTTGAGGTCATCAGCAGTCATATAAGCATTTCACTGCATATCATACTGTGTATGTGACTAATAGAATTTGAATTTGAAAATAGTCATGGATGCACTGATCCCAGGCTGCAGATGTTACGCTTCAGCAGCACATCTGGTGTGAATTTGTGGTTAGTCTTTCTTAAAATTTCCTTCCAACTCTATGTTTATTGCAATATTCTTGTCATTTTTCCCGAATTCAAAGAAATATTTTCAAATATAATAACTGGCATTAATTTACCACATCCAACAAACCCTTTCCTCCTTTTTAACACTTTTTTCACTGCCTCACATTGTCAAAAGTCAGTTATTTCATTGTGAAACTTCAGACCCTCAGGCCATGTTTTATATGCATCTTAAAATAATTGGTATCAGGCCCTCCTGACTATATACTGTATATAAAAGAAAAAGAAAAACCTTATTCTCAAGCCATAGACAAACAATACTGCCGCACTGAAACAGAAAGAGGACTCTTACTCCCACACACAGGAATGATTAGCAGGTTTCTCAGGTCTATACAAATGCATTCTCTATGCAGCCCCGAAACCTAGTAGCCCTGAAGAGTCCTCACAATGACAAACCTGTTCACACACACACACTTACACACATTTAAAAAAAACAAAACAAAAAAAAAAACAGTAGGACGTTTGTGTGTGACCTACAGCAAGTCCCTCACGGAGACAATGGTGTTTAAACTGTCTAAGTCAATAGTATTGCTCATAAGTCAATACTGCTCAGAGTGTCAGAGTTTATAGTAATTGGTCATATGTCATCAGGTCAGAAGTGTTTCAATATGATAGGAGACTGAATTTGACCCTTTAGATGTACAGAAACATGAAGAAATAGAAACATTGCCAGTTTGACTGCAAAATGAGATAAATCCATTTAGGCAGTTTTTGAAAAAAAAAACAACAACAAAGAAGCAAGAAGTTTTACAAACTGATAAAAATATAATTTGTGCATTGGTTCTTTGAGTCACAAGGGTTTTAAAAAAGCACTAATTGCAAAATTGTATTTCAAAATGGTTCTGGTTATGCAGTATCAGTTACCATTTTGCATGATTTCACAAAACACAAAACTCTATCTCCCACAGTTTTGTCCCAACGGATAAATCAGATTGCAATTGCGTTTGTGGCCATGTAAATATGCAATTTAATGCCAATAAGAGTGTTGTTCGTTTGATTAAAAAAATAAATAGCGAACGTATGCTATTGTGCTTTGCGTAGGGAGTCATGGTAGCAAAAAAAAAAATGGGTTTAGTTTTGTTGCACACAAAGCCTCTTAAATCAAAGTTAGTTCAGGATCATGAGAAACATTAAAACACTTCAAAAACCTTTGCTTGCAATGCATCATTCATACTGTATCTCTTTCCAATTACATATAAATTCAGTTTCACCTTGTTTTTTGGATGACAGCATCTTCTCATAGTGCAGAGATGTGCTACAGTATATAAGGTGCTATCAAGCATCAACCAATATATACTGTATGTACAGCACATACAGTATAAGACATATACTGTATGACTGTGATCCCAAAGGTCATAAGAGAATGAAAAAATCCCAGGTGTACAGTACCAAAGTACAGTAGTTTAATGTAGTTGTATTAGTTACTGTATATAATAATATATATTTTTTTCAAAAACAGTCATAAAGGGTTATGCAACAACCCTGATTTCTCAGGTTATAGCTTTTAATAATTTGTCTTTTTTTTTTTTTTTTGCCAGAAAACATTATCATGGAAAGAATATTGACACGACACAAAGAAAAACAAAACTATGTTGGTGCCCCGCTAAGTGATATATCGCAAAAGAAAAAAGTCAACCACGAACGCTTAAGCTGTGAAATGCATTTACACCTCTGAATCTGTTGTTTCCCATCTTCTTTTCACCTTCTTCACTTTATCTTCTAACACTTCTTAACTATATTCTTCATCTATACTTGTTTAAAAGATAAAACCAACTTGATCTCAGATTTGTAGCAGAATATTAATCAGTAAAAGTGTTTAATTTATAAATAAATCCACAGCAGTATACAGTGCAAACCAAGTTCTCTTCTTTATCTTAACAATAATAATTTTGCATTTGGTGAAGGAAGGGCTCGTCTTACGAGAACTCTCATTCTTATAATAAATTTACCATTATTAAAGGGATCGTTCATGTTTTTTCAAGTCTGTCTTAAATGAAAATTGATTATACTGTAGGTACATTGCAGTGAGCCTTGGTCATTATGAAGTTTCCTGCTCTGCACATTGACTGTAGTTTATCAACTGGAATGTGAGTACAGTGTACAGTAAGGGGGCAAAATGACATAACTCTTGTTCCATGCATAAATGCATTCCAAAGTTCAGCTTTGGCTCATATGAAGGTTCTGCAGCCCACAGAGCCATATGGTTAACTAAATGAATACAACGAACTATCCCTTTAAACAGCTGTATGTGCTAACCCCTTCCCCCAGCATAACTTTACATACAGCAGGCTTGGAAACAACATGTTTTTTCTTACAAGTTTGCAGTTATGAGACATGAAACGTCTACTAGACGTCAAACGGTTCACTCTAGGACGTAGGAACTTTTTGAACATCATCTTCCAAAACATATCCGTGGGAAAGGAAACACGGTGGAGGAACCCATATAGCAATAAACCACCATAATGAATTCAGCTGCATGTATGCTTCAGATGGGGGTCGCTGTGGGATTTACGGGAGCTTTTCTAAAAAATCCTCTGTTGTTTTCTAATTCAAATAAACAAGCCCATGTGTGCAAAGCCACCACAGATGGCACAACTTAGATTTTTCGTAGAATTCAAACGTCCACTAAAATCTTTTATTTTAACATACACAATACAAACTATACATACCTAATCAAATTACAGTATTTTGACTAGAGGGCAGTGGACCATACAAACTAAATCTATTACTCATGTTTATATGTATTACAAAATTAAAAAAAGATTGGAGATTATGTGTATTATTATATTAGTAATGTGGTACACTATATGGACAAAAGTATTTGGCCAAACCTGCAATGACCTTGCATCCAAACACATACACTTCCATGTGGAGTTGCCCCCCCCCCTTTTGCAGCTAAAACAGCTTCCACTCTTTTAAGAAGGCTGTCCACAAGATTTTGGATGGTTTCTGTGGGAATTCATGTCTATTCATTTTGTAGAGCATTTATGAGGTCAGGAACCGATGTTGGACAAGAAGGCCTGGCTCACAAACTCCGTTCCAGTTCATCCCAAAGGTGCTTGATGGGGTTGAGGTCAGGGCTCTGTGCGGGCCAGTCAAGTTCTTTCACACCGAACTCATTAAACCATGTCTTTATAGTCCTTTGTGCACTGGGGGACAGTCATATTGGAATAGAAAAGGGCCTTTCCGACACAAAGTTGAAAGTATAGCATTGTCCAAAATTTCTTGGTTTGCAAGCATCAAGATTAAACTTCACTTGAAATAAGAGACCTGATTGAAACACCTGAATTCGATAATTAACAGGTTTGGCCAAGTAGTCACACTATTGTTAGCCAATAAGAGCCCCATATACAGTATAGTCTTAATCACAGTTTGACTTGAACCATACAGTACACACACATATGAGGAGTGTTCAAGTCAAACTGCTACTGTGTTCCCATAATATTTTTTGAGCAGTATATATGGGAATTCATGACTGTTGGGAAATCATTCCAGGTGAGGATATATGAAGTTTCAATACATTATATTGTACAGATAATATGGTCTGAAAGTCTGGTCATGAAGCTTTTTGAGAGAATGCCAAGAGGGTAAAAAAGGTGGTTACTTTAAAGAATCTAAAATATAAAGCATTTTGCTTACTACATAATTCCATGTGTTATTTCATAGTCTCAATTCCCTCAGTATTGTGTATGTATTTATGTATGTACAGTATGTCGGAAGTTTTGTACAATGTAGACAAACACTAAAAATAACCTTCAATGAATGGATGTGTCCAGACTTGGTATCTGCAGATCAATTTTCGGTCTCACACATGATATCTCAAATATCCAAATGTAGATTTCCATAATCTATTAAAAGCATATTTTTATTGATGAAAAATAAAACCAGCTATTGGTAGTATCCTCAGACTTTCAGACCATATTGTCTGTACAATATATTTCCTGATAATGCACATTGCGTGTTTGTTGGATTATTTATCTTAAAAACTAAAATAAAAAATGACTAAAATTGTATTCAGTGCGAATAAACTTGGTGAATGCTATTTAGACAAAAGCATATACTGTACTATACAATACATTCATGGCTTGTATACAGAAAGCTTCATTACCTCCAATTATGCACATTGCAAGGTTGATGTAGTCTAGGTCTATGCAACAAACAGGGAGATATTATTGGTTTTAAAGATGTGTGCATGTAGATAATGCATTTACGCATACAGTATGACATATCTGGGTCACTTACTGTATAAACAATCTTTTACGGGAAAAAAATTAATTCAGCAATTTACAGTATATGCTGTATAATATAACACCAATGTTTATCTTACAGTAGATAACAGTTTAAACAATGCTTCGAGAAATTAAGTCACAAAGGGTCTTACATATCTGAGGTTCCTCATACTCACAGAAGTCAGCTATGTCTTCATGATAAAGCAATAGGTTTAGGTGCAATATGACAGCAATAAGACGGGTAATCAAGTATAACAAATAAACATGATAAAGTGTAACAAAGCAACAAATGAACTAAAAAATCAAGTCTCATGCATGTGTATGACAATACAATACATAGCTTAATTATTAGAATATTATTGATCTCACATCTTACATTTTTACCCACAAATCAGCTCTGCCCTATTATACAATGACTCCCAAGTAAGGAGTATATAGGCCACCATGTGCTTCCTCCCAGGCAACCAATTTCATATTTTGGAACTGCTGCTCATGCTGCATCGCAAAACATCGTAGCACGCTCAGAGAAAAGTGCTATGCACCATCTTTTGCTTTAATGAGCATGAATATCCATGATTGGCTAGTGTTGCTGTGACTGACAGTGAGAGTGTATCACCCCTCCCACCCAGACATCACAGCCAGTTTTGTTATGGCCCCTGGCCATAGATGGCTGCAGCATCGATGAAATTCAATCTCCTTACCATTTTGGGAACGCTGTTCATTTGCATCACGCAGGCGCCTAAAGGAATATATTGTACGTGTATAGGTAAACAATCATAAATTGTAATCATGAATGCACACATCAAATATATTACCTGTCACTAATAAACATTTGTCATTTTCACAATAAAATGCTAAGCTTCCCGAGAATTTTCAAGAAATCTTCATAGACCGAGCTAGTGTAGAGAAGTTGAATATCCCCATGCAACTACTACAGTAGCCATTCCCAAACTTAACATGGGTGTGGCCCAATATGAAATCTGAAAACCTTCTTTGGCCACCCAAACATTTAAGCTTAACTTTAACCAACACTCAAGACTAAGAGAAATGAAGAATATAATTTTTATTTATTTGTTATAAATGACCTCTCGGGGCCTTTGTGGGCCACACTTTGGAAAATCGTTATGCACTATATAATTCTTTCTGCATCTAGATATTGACAGAGAACTCACTTGAAACACTATGATCATATTTTGTTTCCTCCAGGTCAACGCTTTGTACCAGGAGCACCTAATTCTTGTCATCATAGGGCTATTATCCATGGGTTCCCATGGATGCACCTGCATGACCCGCAGATATCCCGGTCCGACAAGGAGATCACTATCTGAATATCAAGATCTATGAATGTATTTAGAAAAACAAAGGCCAAATCCCTACCACTATGATTTCACAATTAAGCTTCTGCCTGGTACCACCCTGCGTCTCCTTTAATCTACCTGCTTCTTCTTTGAGGAGAAAAATGGGGGTTGGCCATCAGGAATGCACTGATTACAGAGAACTTGAGTAGATCAATGTCAGGTTCCGGCATCCACTGTTATTTGTACCCTTAGCACTGGAACAGCTGCATTCAGCAAAGATTTTCACCAAACTTGATCTATGCTGCACATACTGTATACTGTAATCTGGTCTGCATCCAAGGTGCTTTCGGGACCACCTCTGGTCACTATGAGTATCATGGCTTGTTGTATGACACCCACTCTTTAACGCCCACTCTAGTGTTCTAGTGTTTTATCAGAGATGTCCTGAAGGACATGCTCAGATGATTCATGATCACCTATACTGCTGACATCCTCATTTCCTCCCCTCCATACAAAAATGTTCTCCATGTTCAATAGTCCTCAAAAAGCCGCTCCAGAAATGACAATTTGTAAAATCAAGAAAATGTTTTTAAAAAAATGCTCATGAACCAAGCTACGGTGTCCAATGTGATTGATCAGCCCACTCCAACCATGAAGGATTTACAGTGATTCCTTGGCTTTGTAAACATCTAGGGTACTGACAATTCATTTGAGGACCCAGTTCCATTGCACACCTTCTGACATCTACTCTTGAAAAGGGAGCTAAATGTTTTAGCCTTTAACTACAGTACAGTAGCTCAAAGAAGCAGTCGCCACAGCTCTGATCCTGATTTGGTTGCTGCCTCTCAACTGGGAGTGGGAGGTAATTTAGAGACATACCAAATCTTTAGCCAGTAGCGTTCTATTCTAGGATGCTATCTGCAGCTGAACACAACTATGATAACTGGGACTTCTTACCCAATCCACAATATTTGCCCGTGCCTTATTGTTGATATTTGCCTGTGCCTTATTATTGCAGATCGCCCGACGCTTTGCCTGTTTTCGTCTCAAAATTCTTGAACGATGTTTGTGCAAAACACAAAACTGCATAGGCATCTGCTTAAGTCTTCCTTACATGACATCATAGTAATAAATCATCCAACAATAGTGTTATATAGTATACAGTGTTATACAGGAGCAACTGCTTCCACCTATCATTCAGAATTGTTGTATAAATGCAATATTGTTCTTGCCAGTCATACAGTTGTACCGAGTTTCGGCACAGGTGTGATGAGGTACCGAGTTCAGCCTGCAGCCTTGCCCCTAATACCCAGCATCATCTCACTCATGTATTATTTCTTAAATAACTAATGAATTGCTCATTACTACTAAATGATTAGATCATAGTGAATACACACATTTACAATTACATGAGCTATCTAACTTTTCAAATAACTCACTCTATTTCTCTATATAATCACCTGCTACACTAATGCACTTATCACTAGTTTCACTAGTGCTTGGTTACTATCAAGTTAAAAAGTTTTCTCAGTACACTGGAGCCATAATCAGACTGTTCACTTCACGTCTGAGACGGAACTTGGTGACAAGTTGGTTTTCTGTTGCTTTTAAAGGATTAAGTGTTCCACTCTGAGAAGCGGAATTTTCTAGGGGACAGCACAGGCGCCCGAATCACCTCGGATGGGATTATCATTAACAGACGTACAGCAGTCTTTGAAATGTTGGCACATTCAAATGTTTTACTACAGCCATACTGTGCTTGAATTCTTTTGCAAATATTAATTAGTTAATATTAATTTATATTAATATAAAATACATGAGAAATTGAGTGAATGAAGGTGATGAAAAAGTCCTGGTTTGACTTGAACATACAGTACCTTGTATGTTAATAATTTCTACATGTAATTAATAAAAAAAAATATGGCCATTTAAAAATGTATTTGATGTCCATTATAGAAGTCAAGCCAGGCTAAGGTTCATATAGGAGAAATCATCTTCAGTATTTTTGGCAAAATTGGAAATGGGGCATTTTGGCCTGAAATGAAGCTGAAGTGAAACCAGTAAAATGTGATGATCACTGCTTGTGGGGCAGATGAGTGATTTCATCTGCTCTCGACCTGGCAGATATTTGGCTGTGTGTGTGTGTGTGTGTGTGTGTGTGTGTGTGTGTGTGTGTGAGAGAGAGAGAGAAGGAGAGAGATCCTTTTGGCAGTCCTTTGTAAAAGTATACCCTTCATGAGTGCACCCCACTGAGGCTGCATGAGGATGTTTTGAGCAAACTCTCGCTCTCTCTCTCTCTCTCTCTCTCTCTCTCTCTCTCTCTTGCAATGTAAAATTAAAGACAGGCAACACTATACAGTATTTACAGTACAAGAGAGGGATAGTAAATAATAATGCTTTTGTAGGGTCACTCATGTCATGTCATGTGCTCATGTCTTTGACTTTGTGTGTACAGTATGTGTGCGTGCGTGTTTCTCTGTATGAGAGAGCCAGCCGCAGAGGGATGAGAAGAGAGATAGACAGACAGGGACAGAGAGGGGGGTAGTAAGTAGTCATTACCACCTAAAGGTATTGTATAAAAATTCCACAAGAAACTCACACAAGGAAACCCCACCCTTTGAAGTGTTAATTATTCACTACAGCCTGTCAGTATGTGAGACTTAATTAAACCAGATTTAAAAACACACACACATATTGTAAGGTTTTCCCCTGATCACTCATGTAGATCTTCATAATAAGCTGCTCATGCAAATATGGGGAAGAATAATGCAAAGAAGCGTTGCCTGGATGCTGTTAAAGAATCATGCCTGTAGGCAAGGGTTTAAACTAACGAGTTTCAAGTAAAATCCTTTAGATGTCTGCAAAATCATACTGGTGTTAAGACACTACAAATGAACAGGGTAATTTTTTAAAAACAATACATGCCAAAATTAATCTTGTAGCACTTGATTGATGACATTGATTGTTTATCTTTGACCCCTATTTTGTCCCCAATTCCCTCTCCTGCCAGTTCCCACCCACCGTCCTATCCTCATCATATGACAGATATTAAGTGATGAAGATAGAGGCTGATACTGTATGTGTTTAAACCAATCAACATGCAGTGTCTCACCTTACTATATCATAACATTTGTTTATGAATTTTGCGTACAGAAATGATTATAATAGAGCATAACAGCACTGGGATGTTTAACGATATGTATCACTCTGCAGTATGGGGTGGAGGAGAGAGCAGCTGCCTGACAGAATTTTTTAAATAAAAACAGTCACTGAAGCCCTTTCAGCAAGAAAACACATCTGATAACGTTTATGTCATCTTAAACAATTTATGATGATCATATTTATATGATTCATATATATATATATGAGGGTCATATTTAGTGTGCAATAAGGTTTCCAAAAAGTTTAGTGTGCAATACGGTACTTGCTATTTTAGAACTCTTTTTATTTTATTTTGTTTTATTTTATTCTATCTTATTTTATTCAATTTATGATTTTTTCCCTATTTATTAGTTCTTTGAATCTTGAATTGAATTGAATCTTGAATCAATACTTTGTCTCCTTAGTAACTGCTTGTAGCTTGTTCCAAATTGCTTCTGAACCTTTCATGTTCTGTTCACGGCTAACATGATCTACAAAGCTAACTAGTTTCTAACACAAGGCTGAATCTCAGATCCCTCTCTAACCACTAATCAAGGGCACTACTTGGGGTGTGGAACTAGATATTGTAGACCCTAGCACACTAGCATTCCATTTAACTCTATTTTGGATTCCATGCTAGAAATGAAGTTAACAGAGCTGATATTCTAAAGGGTCTATAATTTTTATCCTAGGTTTATGGTAAAGGATTGATACAGAATATCAACCAAAAATCCAGAAAAAGCACATGATACAAATGTTATGAATT
>JAOVVA010000021.1:2007522-2017987 GCA_028565275.1 Leiocassis micropogon
AGTTCTTGCAAGAACAGTATTGTCAAGTGCATTTGCAAAATCCGTCAAGCACCATAATGAAACTGGCTCTCATGAAGTGACCCCAAACTTTTGAACGGTATATATACTGTATATATATATATACTGTGGTTGTTTTATGAACCTGTGACAAAGAATAAAGAGAGAGGTAAGAGACGGAGACACAGGAAAGTTCATACTGTATAATGTCAGAAAACCTTTTAGAGCATGCTAAAATATAATTGAAGTGAATTTACCATACAGTATTGATTGGCTAATGTATTCAATTTAGCTAGTTACCATTTTTTATTTTAGTTTTCCATTCTTTCATTTCTAACCTCTCAATAAGCCCTCTCAGTTGGTTGGGAGTGAAATGTAACAGCATATCCATCATAGAAGTGCAATATTTTGCATTGTAAGTCATGAATGGTGTAGGTGTGTATATGGTCACAGAT
The DNA here is from genome assembly GCA_028565275.1 of Leiocassis micropogon. Taxonomy (NCBI): domain Eukaryota; kingdom Metazoa; phylum Chordata; class Actinopteri; order Siluriformes; family Bagridae; genus Leiocassis; species Leiocassis micropogon. The sequence continues at coordinate 2,007,975 of JAOVVA010000021.1, forward strand.
ATTTGACCATGTGATTGACAGCTCTATTTTGGATATAAGACTTATTTTGTGCCAGTGTGTTGTTGTCGCATTGTCAAGACATTGATAAACTGTTATTCCACATGAGACTGCACACTGGTGATCTCTCTCTCTGGGGCAAACACATGCACACACACCTTTTCTACTATCCTAGTGAGGACCTTCCACTGACATCATTAATAATGCTGTAATTAATGTTATTATACCCCTAAAAGTAATCTTCCAAAAAAATTATTTGTTTAGGTTTTAGGTAAACGTTGTATTGTTGCAAAGCCTGGTTTTCTTTGTAAGGACCAGACAAATCTCCATTCAAGGACAAACCTGTAATATATGTACATATATGTTTTGTGGAAACATGGCACGGTGACTAAGCGGTTGCTGTCGCATTGCACCTTCAGGATCCAGGTTTGATTCCCGCCTTGTGTGTGTGTGTCTGCATGCAGTTTGCATGTCCTCCCTGTACTCATGTCTCAAAGACATACAGATAAGGCTAACTGGTGTTCCAGTAGTGTTGTGTTGGTACCCTATCCAGGGTGTACCTCGCCTCATGCCCTAAGTCTACTGGGATAGGTTATATATATATATACTGCTCAAAAAAATTAAGGGAACACTGGTTTGACTTGAACGCCCCTCATATGTGTATGTAAGGTTCAAGTCAAACCAGGACTAAATGTTCCCTTCATTTTTTTGTGCAGTATAGCCTGAGATCCTATATACAGGATAAAAGGGTATAGACAGTGATTAAGGGATTAAGTTAAGCCTTTTTTTGTCATATATACATTACTGCACAGTTAAATTCTTTTTTTCACATATCCTGGGGATCAGCCATGATACAGCACCCCTAGAGCAGATAGGGTTAAGGGCCTTGCTGAAGGGCCCAACAATGGCAACCTGGTGGAGCTGGGGCTCGGGGCTCGGGGCTGGGGCTCGAACCGACTCAATAACTCAGTGCCTTAGCCCTCTGAGCCATCACTGTAAGCTACAATATTATTAATGTGGAAGCTGACCAGCAGGGCAGTGGGTAGTGGATAGATTTAGCATCTATTATGTAGAATTAAGAATCTACAGTAGGTATAATTATTGTAGGTAACCTGGAGAAGGATATAGGAGGTTAAAAAAGAAGATCAAGTACATTCTTATTCCTATGAGAGGCAAAGTCTGTGAAGGAAGGTGTCTATTATCACCATGGAAACAACCAGTAAATACATAAGTCATTTTAGCAGGTCTAGGTGAGAATGGACAAGTGACCTTTAGCCTTTAGACAGCAAAAATATGTGTGTGAGCGAGTTTGTGTGTGTGTGTCCCAGTAAGAGCAGTAAAGCATTTCATACACAGAGACACTAGAGGCTTGAAGAAAGTCTCACTTTTTTGCTGGTGAACCTTTGGTGAGTTAGGATGTCTGTTTACTTTTCCTTTGTTAAAGACAAATATCAGTCATTTCTGCCGCTTTTTGTTCCCAAAAATGAAATATACAAAGTAAGAAAAGTAAAAACCACTGTACACCGTAGTAGTGCCCTCGATTAGGGATTCAGCCTTGTGTGAGAAGCTAGTTAGCGTTGGTGCTCACCTTTAACATATACTGTACAACAACACAGAGGATTCAAAGACGATTTGGAAAGACTTGGAAGCAATTATTAAAGAGAAAAAAATGTTGTTTAAGAGGGCATACGTTTATCAGTGTTGTGTGTTTCTTGCTAAAAGTGCTTCTCTGACTCTTTTTGAATGTGGGTTTTGGCAGGCAGCTGCTCTTCACTCTTATCAGTACTGCGGCTCGTAACGACCTACTTTAACCCATGCTGGCGACTGACAGTTAGTGTAATTAATGATTATTAGAACACCTGTGACATGGTGTGCTGCATATAATTAAACGTCTTTATTGCATATTTTGGATGCCTTCAGCATTGTTTTACAGTATAGAAAGAAATTAAAATCTATGGAAATACAGTACCATTGAATTACTGTAGAAAGTATGTCTGAACTTTTGTTTGGTACCATATTTGTTTTTAGTTACATCCTTAGTGTGCAGAGAAGTGTACCCGGGGTAATCCCACCTAACCCTCAGGGTTCCTGTGATAGCCTCATGATCCACCATAACCCTAACAAAGATAAAGCAATTACTGAAGGTGAACAATAGCATTAATTCCAGTGAAAAGTAAAGACAGCAATAGTTAAACTTCTAAGTAATATTTTACCTCTGTTAATATTGTGCGCACCTTTTTAACTCAAGGTTGAAAAAAAAAATAATCCATCTTTCCAGCATCCTTAAATATCACAAAAATGCTTCTCCTATCTTAATTCTCATTTTTTTCTTCCCTTGGATCTCAGTTTTGCTCCTGAATGCTTTCCTTTTATTGGCTCACTATTGCAGCATCTGAATAAATTAGAGCATGTGTGTCATGTATATTAGATGTGGTACGCTTTACAAAGTTAGCGCCAGCACCGGGAGTCAGAGGAAAATAGAAAATTTTATTCCTTTCTTTTTTTTCTCTCCTTGTGCTATGACTGCAATAAGCCCACAGTGTACATGGTAATCGGTATGTCTAAGAGTTTAATACTATAGGTTTATTTTTGTTTATTTTATTTTTTTTAACCCCCAGGTATCTTGGCCATCATTTTATACGAGAATGTTAATATTACATGATGTGATAATATAATATGTGGTTTTACAAGATTCTTGAAGATTCTTGGTTGTATTCAGTTCTGTTATCGCACGTGTACGTGTCCATGTGGAGACAGATGGTGTCTGGTGTCTGGCTCAGACGTGCCACCATCTGCTCACAAACAAATCAAATAAAGCATGTTCGTATTGACTCAAAGCAGTAGGGACAATAACACATAGGACAAAGATGGAGATACTAATTGAGTCAATATGAGACTAGTGTGCAGTTAACACTGTGTGTTAGGGGCATTTATTGGCCTTTATTCGTCATGTTGTTTGGAGACGTATGACGTATGAACAAATCTGTCTTATTCATGAACGTGTGTCGTCTTATTCATGTCATGTGACGTCAAAGATGTGAGTTGATCACAAATGATTCATCGGTTTCAGCTGCTTGAAAACAAGCTGCCGTCCTCTAATCCCATATGCTTATGACAATGACAATCTTTTGTATACACCGAATTTACACAAAATGTATGCAGTTCTTATGATAGTGATGAAGTAAAAGCAAAACATTCAGCAGGCTGTTAAGATCCGGGGAGAAAAAGAAATGGAAGGGTGAAAAAATACATTTTGGCGAAGCTGATTTAATGGTGTTTTTCTTTGCAGTTGTTGCCAGTATTGACATTTATGGAAATATTTTTATAAAGCTTTTAAGGCCATAATCAGGTTTTATAACCGTACCTAGTAGATATTATATATTCATTTTAAAACCCGAGTATTCATCTATTTGAGACACTGCATCCAAGTCAGTCCTTTAAGTTGAGAAAAATCCTCTTTTGTGTACTGTGCACATACTGTATACATTGCTTGGGGTAAAAAAAAAAAAAGTCCTCTTCTATATACCTCAAATTACTGGCCTGCATGAAGCAAAGAAAACAACTAAGGAGATTTGCTGAAATGTCTGGAATTGGATAAAGAACTGTGCAACACATTGGCAAAATCTGGAAGGATATGAATGTGGCCAGAAAAAAAAAAACATACATACGTCATAAAAACTACTTGTTAAGCAGTGAAAGAAAGAGCATTTTCAGAACACAGCCAATGTGATGAGAACTCACTGGATTGGGACTAAACTGCTCTGTGGAAATAAGAAAACCACTTATTAGTGAGACTAATTGGATATAGAAGGATTCCGTTTGCTAGGGATCAATTGAAAAAGGTCATGTTGTATAATGAGATCATAAATATTATGTGGCAATAAAAAGAAGTCACCTGATGACCAGGATATAACATCTATGGTGTTTTTCTTCCCTGATGGCACAAGCATATTCAAGGATTCAAATTGTGAAAAAGTGCTTATGAGAAAGCAAGGAGTCATTTTCACATATACTGTAATTAGGTCATGACATTGTGGGCTGTAATCAAAGCTTAATGTGGTCCAACATAATCTTACAGAGTTCAAAATCTTTAATGTGCAAGTGTGATTATTTGCTTCTTTTTTTTTTATCTTCTTTCTTTACTTGCTATCCTGAGATTTTAATTACTGTACTGCAAATCAAGGGTTTTCAGGTTTTACACACACACACTAGTTGGATACATGCTATTCATTTTTTTATGTTTTTGTTATTTTGATTTTTTTTTAGTTAGTGTTAATTCCAGACTGGGATCACACAGGTTGAAAGTAAAAAAAAAAAAATTAAATAAAATAAGCTACAAGAGACCCAACCGCTGCACTGATGTTTAATATCTGCACACATTATACATGTAACCTGCTCAAAAGGCAAAGACCAAAATCAATAACAAGATACAAACATGAAGTGTACTTTTAGTTTTGTTGTTGTGGTTGTTGTTTTCTTTGGTGGTTTGCTCAAGTATCCTGACCTTAACACTGTCTTGCTGAGCTCCAACATATAATATAGGTTCTACTGTATTTCTGTCCAAATATAAGACGCATCTTTTTATAGCTTGCACAGACCATGCACCGTGTAGACGCCAGCTTATCCCTGCAGAGCGATCTAAAAATAAACACTTAATATCATTGAAATATCTGAATATTAAAGAAAATACAGTTGAAAATCATATGAGTTCATCACAAAGTGATGCTCAAGGCTGTTGTGTCAGTGATCAGATATTACTATTGCTGTCAAGTATTTTGTAAAAAAAAAATTTTAATGATAAACAACAATTCCTTGATTTAGGAAAGATGTTAGGGCTCACCAGGAATGGACACACTATGGAAACACCTATCAGCCTACATTGCATGTCTTTGGACTGTGGTAGGAACCTGGAGGACCTGAGGGAAACCCACAAAGCACGGGGAGAACATGCAAACTCCACGGACACAAGATTTAACCCCCCAAACCTTTGTTAAGTCACTGTGCCCCTGTTGTGTTTTTGTTGGTATGGTAAATTGTGAGTACTATATAATTGTGAGTACTATATATAATTTTTCCAAGGGCATAGAGGGCATAAAGTTTGCATTAAAAAAAAAGAAGTAATTTCTGGTCTTTAGATCACACCCACTAGCTGTATAAAACCAAATATGAAAACAGATACAACATTTTAAGAAATAAACAAATAAACTGAAAACAAAACTACCATCTAATCAAGTAAGAATTAATTAGATCTATTCATTCTTATTATAAAATTACAATAAACCAAATATAAGGTTATTCAACCTATTTCTTAACAAATTGTTTTTCCAACCATCAATTTCTGGTTATTTTGGCAGATAATTTAATTTCTTGCTAAAGATTATTGCTTGAAACTGAAAGATGATCTGCAAATAAAACAAGAACCTTTGATGAGGTGTGAGTTTAATTATACAAACTGATAAATAAGATATGAAAGTTTGCCTGTGCTTACTTTATCATCACATTTGACACTATGCAGTTTACCAGAATGAGGATTATGCTTTGGAATTTCAAATTAGACTATTTGGATGAAATAGAGGAGTCACAGCAGTTCAAAATCGAATGCTGTGAATAATTAGTGTTTGCTTAATAAAAATGATTCTAAGTAGAATTCATAAAGGTCTAGTAAAATAAGCTGGTGTGGGCTTTAAGTTTCATTATTAAAAAAAAATAATAAAATTGGTGCTTTTTTTCCATTTGAAATACATGGCTATGTTCTCTGAACTCTGACTGTGACTGTCCATCAGTGTGTTCTGTCTCTCTACAGAAGGGTGACTGTGTCCTTGATGACAGCTCTCTTAGCATGTCACATCCTGTCTGATGTGAGTTTGTGTGTGTGTGTGTGTGTGTGTGTGTGACAGTGACATGCTTTTTCCCTCTGCATTAAAGAGACATTAGCAGTGAAATATTCATGTGAAATATGGCACGGTTGGACCGGAGCAGTTCCAAGGCCAGACATACATTACTCACACTCCAAAAATCACGGACACACATGCTCAGTCATCCTTGCATACATTTTCTCCCACCCACTCCCTCTCACACACACACACACACACACACACACACACACACACACACACGCTAATCTTCACCCACACTAAGCAAAGCATAAATTTTACATGAAGTTTTTTTTTTTATCATTATTATTATTAAATTGGAAATGATATCTTGGAAACAGTCATAAAAATACATTAATTCTTGGATGTTTATGGAAAATTTACATTAAAGCATGACTGACACATTGGTAACCAGGTAACGCGTCTCAAAACGCGACAATAAGTGATTATGAATATGGTGAGTTAGGGCTGTTAAGCCATTTGGCAACAAAACAAAAAAAGTAAATGCAAGTACAATTCAATTACGAGGGTGAGTCAAAAATTATCCGCACTCCAGTTCTATTAAAACTTCTGTTGGCTGCACCATCTTTTCATCACTTTCTGTCTCCCCAGATCACTACTGTGCAGGTGTGAACATGTTACATCAGTTCATTTGCGAGCAAAAATGTTCATCCCACTTGTGATTTGCATGAAAGAAGAGCAGCGTGCAGTGATTAGTTTTTTTGTGGTTTTGTGCCAGAAAAACTCACAGAGGAGCATAAACAGAAGCGTTCGGATAACTGCAAACAAAATTCGGACCGATACTCTAAGGAAGGTGAAAGATTGTTAAAGAGAATTGTTACTGGTGACGAGACACGGATTCATCACTACGAGCCTGAGAACAAATGGCCAAGTATGGAATGGAAACATTCTCAATCGCCCACAAAGAAAAGGTTCAAAATTCAATCAACAGCTGAAAAATTGATGCTTACAGTTTTCAAGGTCAGTATTGGAACATTATCAGGAAAAAGGTTCAACAATCAACAGTGCTTGTATGGTGAGACGCTTATTTGAGAGCTGAAGCCTAAATTTCGGATTAAAAGCAGAGGACTGATATCCAAGGGCGTCGTGATCTTGCATGTGGGTGGATGGTGAGGGGGGGATGATATTGGACCGTTGCTCATTTTCCCTGTGATGTGATTTTACTGTGGGTTGAATAACATGTTTGCATTTTCAAGTTTAGATGTGTTCCACCTTTGTGTTAAGCAATAAAATGTGCGGTTTATTACCTTTAAAAGCTAGACATTTCACTTAAATTTGTGTTATTAACACAATAAACTTGTGTTATGGCACATTTCAGCCTAAAGGTCCAATATTTGAACAAGTTAACACAGATCCTAAACATCTCCCAAAGTGTGTGTATCAATGTCCCAACTGAAATATCATGATGATCTTTATGAGAGCCAGTTTCATCATGGTGCTTAAGGGGTTTTGCAAATGTCTTTAATCTTAAAAATAACAACTGATTGTTGATGTTGCTTCATTCTATAATTCCATATGGAATCTCCAGTATTGTTCTTCTAGAATGTAGAAAATAAATCACAAAACAAAAAACATTAAATTTGAAGGTGTGTCCAAACTTCTGTCTGGTATTGTAACTATTTAAGATTGGCTCTTATGATGACAGGATAAAATAATGCTTTATTGTGCAATGTGATGCAAACCTGACAAACACACACTGTTTGAAAGCAAATGTGGAGATTTGTCTCGTACACTGGTTACAGAAAAACTCACCCGTAACCTTCACAAAATATCAACAGCAGGTTTGGATGCTGCACATGAGAGAGGGCATAGGGAATCACTTTGCTATAGACATGACTAATAAAAAGTAGTAAAACTTCATTCATTTGGTTTAATATTTGCAATTACAGTCTTCTCGTATTCATGTGCAACAGAAAAAAATAAAACAATTATTTAATAAATATTTTTCCTCCTCGAGGGTAGCTCACCCAAACTGTGCAACTGTTCCATACACGTCCATTTTGCACCAAAGATTGATGTTGCTGTGAATTAATATTAGAGGCTTTCCATGAGGATTCACAGGAACTTGAATAAAGTTTTCTTTCCGCTAAACTGTTTTTAGGAGGCAATTTCACAGAGTGAATTAATCAGCCATTGTAATAGACTTTAGAAAGCCTTGTTTGGTTCAATAAAAGGTAGAAAGAAAGTCTCATTTCTTGAACTAAGAGGTGTGTAGGTGGAAAATAATTAATTGTGGGTTTTTTTTTTGGCCATGTAAGATATTATTTTCACAATTGGCTTTGGCAGCTGAACATATTGGAACAAACAATGTAACAATAAAGAAAGGGTGCAATCGTGTTACAGACATAATTATGGTGTGTGTGGGTGTGTGTATGTGTGTGTGTCCATAATTTTGTCTATTTTGGGACACCAAATCTTCCTATGATAATAGGAATGATGGTTTGACCTTCTACTGATATCCAGATGATCCAGAGGTTTTTACAAAATTTTAAGAAATAAATAAATTAATTAATTAATTGAAAGTGTGGCTAACCTGTGAAGGTTAATGGCTTGTGTGTGTGTGTGTGCGTGTGCATGTGCATGTGCGTGTGCACTAAACCTAATCAATATATTTTAATTCACATCACAGTGGGATGATGAAGGTCATGAGAAACTGTTTCTCTCTCTCTTCCTAAACCCTTGGCTTTTTTTCTTTTAAAACAAAGGCCAACAGAATTTTTCTTATAAAAATACCTTCTCATTCTCCTTCCTTTCTCTCGCTCACCCACTCACTATCATCCTTACGTCTTTCTTTTCTTGAAGTATTTTGACCTTATATAAGTTCTCTTGGCGAGCTTCATTAATTAATTTTGTTTGGCCATTGTTATAGAATTATTTACTTAATAATACAGATTGTATATAAGAGTGGGCGATGCGGGACTTGTCGCCTTCCACCTCCAGGGTCTGTGTGCGTGGAGTTTGCATGTTCTCCCCGTGCTTGGTGGGTTTCCTCCCGGTACTCTAGTTTGGCCTGTGGTGTGTCAATGAGTGTGTGAGTGTGTGTATATGTGTGTGTGTGCCCTGCAATGGATTGGCACCCTGTCCATTGTGCCCTAAGTCTCCTGGCTCCAGGCCCCCTGTGACTCTGTATACTGGATAAAGCGATATACAGTGGAGCCTCGGATTACGAGCATAATTTGTTCCGGAAGTGGGCTCGTATACCAAAACACTAGTAAATTAAAGCAAATTTCCCCATAAGAAATAATGGAAACTCAAATTATTTGTTCCACAGCCCAAAAAAATTAATATATAAAATTAATTAATACATTTATACAATTATACATAAAATATAAAGTAAAAATAAAACAAATTAACCTGCACTTTACCTTTAAAAAAAGTTTTTTATAAAGTATATAAATTTATAACGTAAAAATAAATTCCAATAAAGCTAAAGTAAGAGGAGAGGAGGAATCAGCCCACACACATTAACGGAAAGACTGTTTTATCAGAAAAATTAGCAAGGAATATCACTAATGACACTCGCGTTAGCGCATACTAACGGAATCACCACTGTAAAGGAACAAAAAAACCCAAAAGAACCTCCACTTTACCTTTGAAAAGAATCGCGAGAGAGTGTTTCTGTGTAAAGCAGAGAGTGTGTGTGTGTGTGTGTGTGTGCGCGCAGCCGAGAGGGGGAGGGAGTGGGGGTTAAAGGCGAGAGAGAGATAGAGAGAGAGAGTGTAAACAATTTGCATGGTGTCAAATTATCATCATCTAACGCGTTAGGTCCGCCATTTAAGTACTCAGTTATTTAGTTTTTGTTTTTTTTAATGTAATCCGTTATGAAGACAATTTATGTAATCCGTGAGCCAGACAGAAGTGATTCCCAATCCGTTGGTGTGTGTGTGTGAAAGTCACCCTACAAGCCCCGCCCCCGATAACCCACCCTCTCTGTTATTCCTGCTGTTGGGCCAAACTCCGCTGAGTGATGATGGTAGAATAATTATAAAGGTCTTGACTAAAACAACATGCATGAGGAATCACAAGAGAGTTTTCATTTTCTGCCATGGAAAAGTACTCGAACTAGTTACTTTTATCAGAAGGTAACGCTGTAATGTAACTGATTACTTTTTAAAGACAGTA
>JAOVVA010000021.1:2020981-2032410 GCA_028565275.1 Leiocassis micropogon
TATATATAATGTTGTTTATATCTACTAAATAACTGAATCTGCCAGGTACAACAATTCAAATTTACTCCTTGCACTCTTTCTCTCTCTTTTTCTCTCTCTTTCTTTTTTCTTCCTTTATGCCCCAACACGCTGCATATTCTTGCATTGTCTGATTTTATCTCCATCACATCCTGAGGCCATGCATTCCACGTTCCACCTCTTAGACACACACACACACACACACACACACACACACACACACACACACACACACACACACACACACTGGAACCAAATAGAAATTACACAAAGCTACTGAGCTTAATTGTTTGAAATTATTATTATAATAATTATATAATGATTATATGAAATGTGTATTTGTGTGTGTGTATATATATATATATATATATATTATTCATGTATGAGAATTATTCCAGAATGATGAGCTCATCCTCAGTCTGAACCATCTGATAGCTGTAGTTATGTCTGGTTTGAGCCAAGGCCATAGACATATTTCTAACGCATGTACTGTATGTCTGAAACGTGCTGCAACAAGTTATCACGGTCTGTACAAAAGGGATTTGTTAATCGGAATGGAATTTTTGTTCACCACCAAGTTTAAATACATCCGGTATGACATGCGTTAGGTGCATTCAGCTATCTAGGAATGTCCCCAGTTATTCCTGAACATGTGCATATCAGTACTAATGTATTCACAGCACCTTTCAACCTCTATGTCTTGCTCTTAAGAATATTCTAAAGGACCCCAATATTCCAATATTAATTAGAATAAAAGCCAAGTTTGAATAAAACTGCATCATGTACACACTTTGATTGGAACAGTCTGACCTGATCTGTCCTGATCTGAATAATTGTTTTATTCAGAATGAGATGTTTGGTGTAAACCTTTAATTATATGTTTAATAGGTTAATACTATGCATGTAATTGGGGGGGGGGGGGGGGATTTTAATTAAATATAATTGGAATTCTAAACTGGAATGATTTATATCAGATCGAGAAAATATTATCCATGAAAAGATAGCTATAGATTTCAGTGATACACAGCATCAGAGTAATGAGAAATCTAATTCTAGACATAGAATAGAGAAAATAAACATTGGACTCAATGGTCCAGAATGCACAGCAACACAGATGAGCTAAAAAATAAAATAAAATAAAAAAGTATTAATCTACTAAATGATAAACACAATGGTGTTGATTGAGTCGACAGTATTATTAGCAACTTATCAAAGTGAAAGGTTTGGGAACCTCATCATGCTTAGTGCCTACTGTACAAGCGTGTGTGGGAAGTGATGTGATCTGGGGTTACTTCTGTTGGTCAGGCTGATCAACCTAATTGTACTGAATAACCAGGTTTTTCCATCAAATGAATTTTTTCCCCCTGCTGGCACAGGCACATTCCTAGAAACCAGAATTCATTGTGCTCAGATTGTAACCAATCACAGTCACCTCTGTGAGATTATTGCCACCTCACAGTTCAAAGGCGGATCCGGTTTGATCCTGTGATCAGGTTACTGTCTGTGGGGAATTTCACATGTTCTCCCTGTGTGGGTTTCCCTCTGTTTGGGTTTCCTCCAGATTCTTCAGTTCCCTCCCCTCTTTCAAAAGCATGCTGGTACGTGGATTGGCCACTCTCAATTACCCCTAGTGGGTGAAAGAGTGTGGCAATGTGTGTGGGTACATGAACTGGTGTCCCATCCAGGGTGTATTCCTGTCTCATCCCCAGAGTTCCAGGGACAGGATCCAGATCTCCCACAATCCTGGCCAGGAGAAAGTGAACGAAGGACTAAATGAATCAGTGAAGTATATTTATATATTAATCTACCGTCTGTTTATGGTCTATGGGAGGCGCTGTTCGTCTAGTGAAAAACGTCCTGGCTGAAAAATCACGGCCCGTGGCACCCTGTCTCAGTGATCGGAATTATAAGCGACTGATTCGGATCTTTTCAAAAGACTCGGTTCAGTGAATCAGTTGTGTCTGGTTTCTGTAGCTACAATAACAGTCGTATAAGCTTACATTTACTACTTTTACTCATTTTGAGTAAAAAATTTCGAGTTTCGAGTCATGGGGCACGTGAGGCCTATCCAAGGAAACTCACGGCACAAACCCACTGCAGGGCAACAAGCACATCCACTCAGTCACCCAGTTATGTCATCCAATTATGGGCAATCTGAAAACATGTCTACGAACTGTGGTAGGAAACCAGAGTACCCAGAGGAAACCCACGAAGCACATGCAAACTCCATACACACAGACCATAGGCGTGATTCGAACCGTCAAACCTGAATGTGCCAGGCGTCTGTGCCCACACTATGTTCATTCATTCATTTATACATCTTTTATTCTGCTTCTCCTGTGCACAGGGTCGCTGGGGTATGTCTGGAGCCTAATCCAGAAGACTTAAGGCAAGCGGCAGTGTACACCCTGGACAGGATGCTAATCCATCCATCGCAGGGAGCACATACATACACCTAACCTAATCTACATGTCTTTGGACTGTTGGAGGAAACCAGAGTACCCAGAGGAAACCCACCAAGCACGTTGAGAACATGCAAACACCATGGGTGGGATTTGAACCCTCAACCCTGGAGATTTTGAGGCAAATGTGCCCACAGTATATTCATTCATTCATCTTCTATACCGCTCTGGGGGCCAGAAGCCTATCCCAGGAAACTTAGGGCATGAGGCAGGTTACATCCTGGACATGGTGCCAATCCATTGCGATGCACACATACACACACACACACACACTACGGGGAAATCTGAGCAACTAACGTAATCTGCATGTCTATGGACTGTTGGAGGAAAGCGGAGGACCCGGAGGAAACCCGATTGTGTGCGCGCGTGTGATTCTCATGTCTTTGCACTTTAAAGGAGTCAACCAAATGAATCGGTTCCTTTGAGAATCATGAATCATTCTCCTGACGCGTATGTGTTGCACTGCTGCACGGAGGACAGAAAGACGGAGAGAGCCAGTGTGTGTGTGTGATATATATATATCTATCTATATGTGTGTGTGTATGTGTGTAAGTGCATGTGTAGGACTGCGAGCTGTATTTCGCTCGCCAACATGCGACATGCGGAGGTATATTCATTTAAAGGAAGATAAAATAAACGAAATGAAATAAACCCAGGTCAGATGGTGCGTTAGCGAGGAGGAGCGCTATTTGCTTTATTTTTTCCCCTCTCCGTTTTCTCGGGAAAGCCTCTAACCACCATGTCGGGGAAAATAGAGAGCAAACACGGTAAGTGAACAAGACACAAGAAACACAGAAAAATTAAACACGTCGTTATGGACTAAAGTGTTATTTTCTGAAAAGATGTGCTCGCATAGTTTTATATAATACCAATATATAAATCGGCCAGTTCGTTACGGGTATAACCGTTAGCCTGAGTTAGCACCGTTAGCTTGAACGCTAAAGCCCCGGTATATTTTCTCGGACACGCTTTTCCGTGTAAAACAGAGGGTTCTCAATGGATAAACATATCTCTAATAATGTGTCTAAATTGTTTGGGTTGCTTATGTGGGATTCTTTATGAGTGAAGTGGAGAAGTGAGTGTTTAAACGCAGTGTTGTAAGCGATAACCGCAGTGACCGCTGCTGCTGCTGCCGCCGTCAATCTCAGTCCTGACTGTTTAAAGCTCGAGACTCACGTGCAGCACTATTCCCAGGTATTGTTAGCAAGTTTCTGCCCCACTGTCATGACTAATGGGCTTTGTTTTCGTTTTTATAATAAATTAGTTTATTATTATTATTTGTGTGTTTAATGGTACATTTTGTAGAGCTGGGGTTGTGAATGTGAACTTAGCACTGTGGACAGGTTTAAGGGTGTTTTTAAAGCTTTAAACAGGTCAGGAGTGTTAATCTCACCTGCACGGTGAATGCCGTAAATACTGTTTACGTTGTGTATGATCAGGAGTGCAATGCATCAGTTAGTTGCATATTGTTTTATTTATTTGTACATGAAATTGTTGTGTGCACATTACTGAACATGTACAACTTAGTAACAGATTTATGATTTTATTATTATTATTATTATGATTAATGCCTGCATGCTATATGTTTTCCTAATGCACTCAGTTAAAGTTACATATTGCATTCAGACTTATTATTAGTATTACTAGTAGTAATAGTAATAATAATTCTTGTTTTGTACCGATGCATGCAGTGATTTTTTTTAGGGATCGGGATCACCCAATATGATCTCACGATACCTACACTACATGGTCAAAAGTATTTGGCCAAACCTACTATGACATTGTATCTAAATACATACACCTGCATATAGAATTGATTCCCCTTTTGCAGCTATAACAGCTTCCACTCTTTTAAGAAGGCTGTCCACAAGATTTTGGAGTGTTTTTGTGGGAATTCTTGTCCTCTTATACTGTAGAGCATTTATAAGTCAGGCACTGATGTTGGACGAGAAGGCCTGGCTCGCAATCTCAGTTCCAGTTCATCACAAAGGAGCTTGATGAAGTTGAAGTCAGAGCTCTATGAGAGTCCTTGATTTGTGCACTGGGGCAAAGTCATGTTGGAATAGAAAAGGTCTGTCCAAAAACTGTTGCCACAAAATCTAAAGCATAGCATTGTCCAAAATGTCTTTGGATACTTGGGATAAGGGGCCTGATTGAAACACCTGAATTCAATATTTAACAGCTTTGGCCAGATACTTTTGTCCATATAGTGTATGATCAGGACTACAATGCATCGGTGTTGCATATTGTTTTATTTATTTGTGCTTGAAACTGTTGTGCGCAGATTACACAACATGTAAAGCTTAATGACAGGATTCATGATTGATTATAATTACTAATGCCTGCATAGTTTGTTTGCCTAATGCACAAATTGATTCAATCTTATTATTATAATAATCATTATTATTAGTAGTAATAGTAATAACTGTTGTCCTTGTGAATGCTCTAAAGTGATGCATGCAATGTTATTTTTTTGAGATCACCCGATACAATATTATCACGATACCTAGGTACCGATTCGATTTGTATCGTGATGATTTAAGTATCACGATTTTATAAGAATTCTGATTCTATATAAAATTTTTTAGATTTTTCTTTACAATTCTAAAAAAAAAAATTATTTGTTTCTGCCACAGAGGATGCTGTGTTGCCTGTCAATGTGTGAATGGTATAGGGCACTATCTGTAGGGTTATAAAGGAACTGCAACATTTACCACCTCAAATGCAAATACAGTTAGAACCCTTTACAAAGCATTTTTAGCCCAAAACCACCGAACCCAAACCGAACCCTGGCTAAATTCAAAACTTGTTTGTGTCGATGGAAAGCCAAGCAAAGCGAGGTTATGAATTTTATAAGGGTTTTTCAGACAAAGCTGCTTAGAAAGAGTCAACCTGCGATACCAGCGGGATGCGTTCAAAAGCTAAGTTATTTTCTAAATTTTCTTTTTATATTGGTAATGTTTTTGGGTGGCTAGGATTGTCTACATTTACATTAATTTACATTTTTATTTTACATTATTGTAATACAAATTTTCACCTTAAGCACTCGCCTGCCGAGGTTTCACTGTATATTTAAAAAAATAAAATAAAAAAAAGAATGAATAAAAAAAAAAATTGGGAGTAATTTGGATACGTGAATAGCCACAGAAAAGAATCACGATGCGTAACTGAATAATTTTTTTCCCCCATGACTAGTGATTTTGGTACCTTATTTCGGCTTGTTTTGCTATCTGAGGGACTATAGTGTCAGCATTAAGCAGAGACGTTATGCAAGACATAGCTTCCTGTTTGTCTCTCTGTCTTGGAAATCTTTCTTTATGACTGTGCTGAGATCGTTAGCATACGGATTAACAGATGTAAAAAGAAAAGCGTGACGGGCAGATTTACTGAATAATGCCGCAGTGTTGTTGAATTCTTGATCTGAAGGCGGTGATGAATTTTCTAGGACAGCAGATCTGGCAGTAGTTCAGACTACAAGGTGTACTTATAATAACGTGATATTGTTTCGATCACAACATGGGCTTGCATGACAGAACTGATTCTGACAGGACCAGACTTCTCTGTAATGTTTTTTTTTCCCCTTCAGAAGAAAAGTGAGGGGACGACTGTTTGTAGCTGAGTTTAACGTAAACTACAAACTGATGCGCGATACATTCTTTAGTTTAGGTAACCTAATTACGGGAAGTGTGTTTGTTGGCAAATTGCTGTGGCATGAAATGATTCAGGATGTGTTGTTATTGGAAAATAATCAGCTTCAGGATTATTATTAAATAGCAGGATTACACACAGACACACACACATATACACACGCACACTGGGTTTAGTCTAATGTGTCATCTTAAATACAGAGTCAGCAGCAGCACGCAACGTGTGTTTATGCTTGCACAGGTGGCAGTGGTGTTATTTCGTGCATGTACATGTGTGTTTCCTGTGTGTGTGTGTGTGAGGTGGAGTGTGTGATTATGAAGCACTGATTAGGTGCTTTCGCTCCAGGAGTGGGCTGCAGTCGGAAAGAGTGTGTGCGTTGGAAAATGGGTAGTGTGTGTCTTTTCTGGTGGATACACCGGCATCATTGGGGCTTTGTTGTTGCCATGGATACCATTTTGCCACATAATCACGGATCTGTCATTCAAAAAAAATACACAGTGGAACCTGTCATCTCTTGCTCTTTCTCTCTCTCTCTTTCTATCTCTCTATCTCTCACTTTCTCTCAAACAAAACCTGGAATCTTGACCTCATTTGAGGTGAGGAAAATGTTTGTGTCTGTCTGTCTGTCCTAATAATTTAGGACAGAATAATTTTTAATAATTTTTCGATATTATTTTTTAAAATCCCTTTATACTTGCCCGTCCTTGTGTGTGTTGTTATAGAAGCAATCATTTATTAGAACTCTGCAGCTGGAACATCTGTCAACAACTTAACAAACAACTTCTGACCAATCAGAATCAAGCGTTTGATAGGTTTCTGTAATGAATGCTCTTGTTAAGTAAGTTTGTACTCCTGTTTCCTGTTTTACAGAGCGAGAGAGAGTGTGTATGTTACCATGCATACATATAGTATGTGGGAAGATAATTCTATAGCAGTGGAGGAGGTGTGTGTGTGTGTGTGTGTGTGTGTGTGTGTGCGCGCATGTTAGACATAGCACTGCTATTAGAGCACCCTTAAGACCACATGCTTAAGTGCTTGAGGAAGTGTTTGTGTAAGAAACTGGTCTGGGGGGTCTTTAGGAATTGTGAGAGTGTTTGTATTGGTGTGTGACTTTGGTGTGTGTGTGTGTTTCAATGGATGAGTCTGGTTCCTCTCAAGGTTTCTTCCTACTACCATCTCAGGGAGTTTTTCCAAGTTTTTCCTTGCCTCGGCTTGCTCACCAGGGACTATCTGACCATTTTGATTCATACACATTCAAATTCCATACAAACTTAAATAATTCTTTTGATTGTGTAAAGCTGCTTTGGGACAATGACAATTGTTAAAAGCGCTGTACAAATAAAATTGAATTGAATAAACTGTTTAGAAACAGTCTAGTTGATTCATTCCTACCATATTCAGACAGTAATATTTTAATTTAGCTTACTGTACCTGTCTTACTGACATGTTGTATTTGTTTTTTGTTTTTTTGTTTGTTTGTTTTTCTCTTTTTTTTTACTTTTTTTTTTTTTTTTACATTTAATTTACATTTTTCTCATCATTCCTTATTTTTTTCTGCCATAACTTTGCCAGGGATTTCATATTGTGATTTATGCAATAAGCTGTAATTTTTGCATGAGATCAGGCTGAAGAGAATTTTGCATGAGATCAGGCCATCACACACATACGTGCACACACACACACACACACACACACACACACACACACACAGACACATACACATACACACACACATGTATATACATGCGCGCACACACACAAACATATTCTTGCCTCTCTCTCTCTCTCTCACACACACACAAACATATTCTTGCCTCTCTCTCTTTCACACAGACATGTATTCTCACCTCTCTCTCACATACACACACACATGTACATACTAACACACACACACACACAGACAAACACACAAACATATTCTTGTCTATTTCTTTCTCACACACACACACACACACACACACACTTTTTCTCTTATCTCTCTCTTTTTCTCTCCCTCACAGACACACACACACACACACACACACACACACCTGAAAGAGTGATGCTCCAGGGCTCCTTTTCTGTTTGTTATGGCGGCACACGCTGTGATTGGCAGAAACGATGTTAGAAGGTTCAAAATGAACTGTCTTGACGTTTGCTCTACTGTGATTGGCCTGAGGCTTGGATGCCCGGTGTCTGATTGGTCGGAGTTTAGCTGTGTAAAACCCTTCCTTGGTAACCCAGAGCGCCTAGTTTCCTTCTCAGGACTCCAGGTTTAGATCTGTAAACTGTAATTTGGAGCTTCAGAAACCAACACTGTACTTTTCCTCTCAGAATGAAAGGCATCTTCTTACTATACTGAGCGCTGGTAATTAACTGTTTTGGGTGTGTGTGTGTGAGAGAGAGAGAGGAAGGAACGTGTGTTCACTTCCCTGGGAGTGCAGGCCTGGTTTCCCATCCAGGAGAAGAAGGGATGATGGAAAGACAATACAGTAGCAGGAGAAGTCATGAACAGATGGACCGAGGGATGGATGCGTGGACAAATTGCTAGCGGATTATGGAGTCAAAAGCAATAAGTCTGTTTGCGTCTGATTAAGCCTGACTTTTGCAACATCATAAGCCAGGATGGATGCGTAGGAAGAACATGTTTTGTAATCTGTTTCAGCCACTGTGTTTTGTTTTTTTTTTCTTTGCTTGGAGCTTTAATGTGTCGCAAATCAATGGCCAATGAGGCGCTCAGGACTCAGTGGAACCGGGAATGTCCTGATTTCCTGGGAAGTTCTGACATGGTGGAAATCTAATGTAGGATTGATACTTTGTCACAATTTTTTTTTTTTTTTTTTTTTTAAATCATCCTGGGTGTATTTTTAGAATCTGCCTTAGTTAGAGGCTTGAATCACTTGAGGTCATGCGCCTGACGAAGGGATGAGTAAGACCTTGTGCTATATGGAGACTTTGCTGTTTCCTCATATTCATTCATCTAGACTGGGCTATGATTGCACTTGGAACCGTTTCATTAAGCGTTGTTGAAGATTTCTTACAATGGATTTGCACATCCTTTATTCAATCATCGGGAATTTGAGGATTAGCGTCACACAGCTCTGGTCATCCTGCTGAACCCTGACTCGGTTGAACAGGTTCGAGCTTCCTTGACCTAGATAGAAGGATTTCTTTCATCAACCCCGGAGGAGTTTTTCTTTTGCTGTAGTATCTGTATATCAGAGTGAGTGCGCTGATTGGAATAAGTTCACAGGACGATTTCTTGGAAGCAAAGACAACTGAAAGTAAGACTAACATGGGGAATACAGGTGGGAGAAACCAGACATCATCGACAGAGGCTAATCTGATTTGGTTAGCAAAGCAGGAGAGGAATGCAGGTAAATCATGGGCATGTAGAGGTGATCAGGATGGACAAAGAAATTTTAAAATATAGTCGAATGCTAATAATTTCACCTTGATTACAGTTTCTTTCTTTAAAAATATATTATTGTTTGCTATTAAAACGTAACTGCACTCTTATTTACTTTTTGACGGAACACCGTTGAGATAAGACATCCAATTCAGCTAATTATGTGTTAATAAATCGTTTAACGTTGGTTGTTGATAAAGACATCAGACTAAACAAAGAGTGCTGTTATAGGAAATAATCAGCAGCAATGTTCTGGGATGCTTTTACTACATCAAGATAACGTACAAGCTTTTCTTCAAAATCAAGGACGAATTTTCATTAATTAGTGAATGAAACATAATTTATTGTGATATTTAACAATGTGGAGGATTCACAAGACACATTGCTGGTTATTAGTAATTCCCTCTCCAGACTTTTCCGTTTTTTTTTTTTTGTTGTTGTTTTGTTTGTTTTTTATTTGTCTTTAAGCCATTTTTTTGTATTCACTGTTATTTCAAGGACAATTAGAAATAATATCAGATAATATTTATTTGTCAAATACACAACCATACCTAGTATGATACACAGTGAAATGCTCATACAACCGATTGTGACCTAAAAAGAAAGATTTCTATACGAGTAAATTAATTGCACTGGAGAGTACAATTCAATTAAGAATAGAATTTTTCACTTAAAGTAATTTAAGATTTTTTTATTTTATAAAACTGATTACAATATTTACGAAAGTTACCAAAATAGAATTAAATGGAAGGGTAGGAATTAATCAGGATTTACACACTGTACAGAATTTTTTTTTTAACTTGAATAGAAATTATAATACTTTTTTATTACCTTGTTAATATATTTTTATTATACTTTGAGTTCTAGTACAGTTTATTTTGGGGAGTGGGAGGTATTCAGCACTGTATAAGGGAATTTTGTCAGTGTAATTTGGAAACCCTGACTGACACCAGACAAATGATTTTTAATTACCGCTTTTTTAGTTTTTTTTTTTTTTTGCCCAGAAACGGGCCCAATTATAACTCCATACAGCAGTAGTGAAGTTCTGTTTTGCACCAGAATGGTAAACCCTTCTGCAGGCCGTTATACCAATAGTTGATACAGTAGCTTGTGTACGTGTGCTATATGTCTTTTATATCATATGTAAGTATACTAATATATTAAAGTTTGCTGAGAGCTGGACAGTTTACCTGATCAGATTCAAAACTATCCATTCAGTAAATCCTATTAGTCCTGCAGTAGACTCGAGTCTTCTAGGTTTCAAGTTTTAGTTTTTTAGGAAAAGTTCAACAGGATTGAAAGTCAGCAAAACGTCTCTCCATATATGCCGTGTGTATTTTAATGGCCAAGTAGGGCTAGTGCTAAACGCAGGCTATATTCCTAGCATTTTTGAGACTGTGGCTTTACTCTAAGCGCTCATTTAGTCCAGTCAAACCGAGGGCAGACTAACCACACCAAGAGATGCAGAAGCAGGGGATGTACAGCAGCCACTAGTACAAACCCAGTAAAACTGTGGAGCACCCTGGACTTTAAGTGCTTATAAGGAGAAATTATTATATATCTACTTGTGGGTGTGTTTGTATTGTTTCCTATTTATGTGTGCATGTCTGTAATTTTGGGTTGAAGTTCCTTTGCACATCTTTTACCATGTTGCTGTGTCTAAGCTTAATGTTGTGCGTCTCTTTAGTAATCTCTTTACTCATCTGAGTCCGATGTGCACCAACAAGGGAACATCCAGTGTTTTGAAACAGACGACCTAATCCCATTCTATCTCTCTCATCATTTCATAACAGTGGGGCTATGTGCATTGCTGTGATTCAAAAACACTCCAAGTCAAAGCCTGTGTGTGTGTGTGTGTGTGTGTGTGTGTGTGTGTGTGTGTGTGTGTGTGTGTGTGTGTGTGTGTGTGTGTG
>JAOVVA010000021.1:2037730-2053034 GCA_028565275.1 Leiocassis micropogon
CACACACACACACACACATACAATTTATGTATATACTGTATGCCAGTATATACATGGTTTTTTTTTTCCTTAAACACATCGACCTCATGATCTAACATACAATTTGCTTAACACATTAGCTGTGTTTCTGTTATAGCTTTGAAACAGAGCTCAAAACATTGTTGCTGCTGTTGTTTCAGGGATGATTAAAAAGAGATGGCAGTGATGAGATTTCTTGCTTGGATGATTATCAGACATAGAAATGTTTTTACCAAGGTCACATCCTACATCATTAATAGGCTAGAAAATTGCATTATTCTGTGGTCACTAAGTCAAAAATATTAATAGCATTAAATGAGTGAGACAGAATAAAATTGTATAGAAAATCATAAAATCTGCAAGCCTTAAGAAAAAGAGGATTATGTTTAAAATTCTCAACCATAGGGGAAAAACATGTTTAATATCGAGTGTAATTCTGTATTGCTCAATGGTGTTTTGGATGAAATTTGTTCAACTTCAGCCAAAAGCAGCAAGATGAGACTAAACATACTGTAATTAATCACAATTACTAAATGCTCTGACCCATTTCTTCTTATTCGTCTTTTTGTCTGGCCAGTGTCACCTCTCAAAGCTTAACAGATAGTTTTGTTGAGGGCCCGTGACAAATCCGTGTCATAATTACGAGCGGCGTTCAAGTCAAACCGTGACTTTTAATTGTGCAGAAGAACAAAACATCGTTTTGATGGTAAAAACACCATTTATTTCTTTGTCATTTTGGGAGAGTCAAAAATCTTTTTAGCACTTTCCGTTCAGGCTTCTGTCTCCCGAGTCACTGCTGTGCAGATGTAAACGTGTTGCATCAGAGAAAAATGGACGTCCCACTTGTGATTTGCACAGACAAAGAGCAGCGTGCAGTGACTTTTTTTTTTTTTTGCTCTGAGGTACCCCTTTTCCACCAAGGCGGTTTCGGCAGTTCGGAGCCAATTATAGCCCTCAGACAAAGAAAAACGTTCCATGGCAACTCCAATAGTTTGCTGGGTTAGAACAAGAACCGACTTACACCAGGGGATGAGGGCGGGATTATCACCACCAACTAAAAGTTTGTGACCGCCATCTTTAAAAAATTGACAAAGTATGCAATGAGCAGCTCCAATGCTTTTTTGTTATGATAAAACCAGGAGAACTGTTTAAAAGACATGTTAAAATGCTTACTGCTAGCATTTTTGGCACTCAAAAAAAAAAAAGAAGTGTTTGGATATCTGCAAACAAAATTTGGACCGAAAATCTAAAAAAAAGGTGAAAGTTCCTTAACTAGAATCATCATTGGTGATGAGACATGGATTCATTACTATGAGTTTGAAAGTAAACGGCAGAGTATGTAACGGAAACATCCTCAATCGGGCGACCAAAAGTTCAAAAATCAACCATCAGCTGTAAAATTGATGCTTTCAGTTCTTTGGGATTCTCCAGGGCCAGTATTGAAACATTATCAGGAAAAAGGTTCAACAATCAACATTGCTCATTACAGTGAGATACTTATTGAAGAGCTGAAGCCTGAACTTATTGTCAACACTCCATTTTAATGTCCAAAAATCTATTTTAAGGTGTTCTTTTTTCTTCCTTCCTATAGTTCTTATCTTGCTTCATCTGACTTTAACCTGTTTGGTCCCCTGAAAGCAGCCCTTCAAGGATAAAGATTCACTGCTGATGAAGAAGTGAAGTCAGCGGTGCAGTTGTGGCTCGCAGCTCAGCCTCAAATATTTTTAATACGGGAATACAAAAGCTTGTTGACAGATGGACAAAGAAAAAAGCACGGAGATTAAGATGAAAAATTTATATATTTGTCTTTTCTAAAAGTTCAATAAAATACATTCTATAGCCAGAGCCTGGATAATTTTTGACTAAACCTTGTATAAAACCGTGATACTTGAAGAACCGCAATACAAATCAAATTAGCACCCGAGTATCGTGATAATATCGCATTAGATGGTGATACCCATCTCTAATAAATGTTTTTCCCATAAACAATTAATGACTTTTGGTTGTGTAATGTGCTATAAGTGTGAACGCTAAAAATGGATAATCTAGAACTGACGTTAACTAAACTGTTAGCCAAGTCAGACATACTATATTGAGAGATTTTATTTCACATCCTGCAAAACATCTTCGATTGACAGAAAATGAGGCTGCACAGCACAGGGTGCGGGGGCGGGGTATTATCCCATTTCTCATTTTATTGAAGAGAAAGCAACTTCTCTTTTGGTTTATTTTTAAGTAATACCTCATACAGTTGTCATGTCTGACAGGAGACAGCATAATCAAATATTTCTTCACAGTGTAATGTAGCGTAATTTTGGCTACAAGCCTATCTTATGAGCTCGTCGCTAAGGAGTAGCTGTATTTTGTGTGTGTGTGTGTGTGTGTTTTCTCTCGTGCATAGGCATAGTTCCAACTCATTTTAGTTACAATATGATTTCCCCTTTTACCCATAAGGTATTGTTCTGGGCACACTCAGGACGGAAGGGCAGAGCCCCCCAAGCCAACAATGGATTTCACACTAATATGTGATACACACACACACACACACACAGACAACATTTAATTACACACACGGAGTTTCCTGCAAAGCCGTTACACACCCCAAAATTCCATTTTTTTTTTTAGGTCTAAATTAACTACTACTGGTTCACTATGATCTTTCTTTCTCTCTCTCTCTCTCTCTCTCTCTCTCTCTCTCTCTCACACACACTTAGATTGAGTCAGATCCCGTTTCTGGTCACTGGTGGTTTAACAGCTGCAACTGATTGTAAATTCAGTATTGTTCAAGCCCTCTTCTAAACACACACATGCAAGTTAGGTTAATAAAACTGTGAGTAAAAAAATAAAACTGTGAAATGTGCTGTATATTATCACGAGAAGGAGGTTGTCAAACACTAGCAGGGGTTCAAGGAAAAATGGTTGTGGCCTACATGACTGGGCAGATAACATCCAGGTCACAAGGCCGACATGTCAGCAGTGTGTCATGTCTTAGGTCATACGCCATCGTGAGTCCAGTTGTAGAGCAGCATCACGTTACAATTACTGTAAACTTTAACACAGCTGTCACAATGTACTGTATATTACGGCGTGCGTCACTTTATACTAAAGCTTTAGTACTTTAACACACAGACCTCAGAAATATCCCATAAACTACATCCTGTCTTATACGAGGACATGTTAAAGGATGAGTCAGCGATAATCGACATGATTAAAAGTTATAATCATTATAATGCCTGAATGCTTAAACTGACAAATCTGCCCAAAATAAATGCAGTTTGAAATGTGGACATCAATTTGTTTTTGGATTTTATGCATTTCATAGACTTTGGAACAAAAAGTAAACTTTCCTAAGTCGGCGTTGGAATCATTTTGTAGCGATACAGTCCCCAAAAGCCATTTAACGTGTCTTATTTCGTCTTTAGCTTGCAGCGTAGACCTACAAGCCAGTATCAGATCTAGCCCTTTAATTATCATCAGACAGTGGTTTAAATGCTCTGTTATTTCTTCACGTGTGTCTGTGTGAACATTCGATGGGTGATTTTGATCCTCTGACCTTATTAGAAATACCTCTCGAGCTAGCTCATGGTTTGTCATGATGATTATTATACTGTATGCTATGGCTAGAGCAGCACCGATGACTTTTTTAACATGTGGGATGTTAAGAGATACGGTTGAGTGAAGCATCCCAAAAATAACAACAGGTAGAAAGAAAATAACAGATGACACAGAGACTGGGATGTGCTTCATTATGTCCTGATCTTGGGAGACATCAGTGGGTTTTATGACACATCTGGCTTCTAGGAGCCGTAGAAGCACGGTTATGTCTCAGAGGGTGTTATCTCGCACTGTTCTTATCGCCTTTTTGCCGCACCGTAATACAGTTATACGGCAAACACACACTCAAGATTGTCCTCCATAAAATTCCAATTATGATAAAAGTCTTGAGCTTGTTTGTGTTTATCTCTTATGGGAGCATCATTGTCTATGTGGCGATGTTTATCATTGTTTTGGACGTGTGTGTGTGTGTGAGAGAGAGACAGTGTGTCCGTGCCAGTTTCCCTTTAATTCACAAAAGGAAGTCATTTCTGTGTGGTATGACCTCTGTGTGTGAGACAGTGGGGAGGCGGGATGTCTGAGTGATTGCCACATTTCCTTTTCATGAATGGTGGTCTAAATCAGCATTGCATGAACTTCCTGTTAGAAATACGCTTTTGTCTTGGGTTCCTTAGTGAAGTTCTAACTAGTGATCAAAAAATTATGATTGCTTGTGTTGTTGTAATGACTATATAATTATTGCATGTATATATAAAACAGAGTTCGGTTAAAATAATGTTTTTTATTGTTTATGTTCATTTTGGGTATAAATATATTGATCTTTAACACACCAAATAAGACACAATTTGGCAGAAATAAATCACTTCATTAGAGTATATTTAATTGTCTTCAGATTGTACTCGAATCTTGATCATGAGTAAAGTTTGTTTAATATTACGGCCGTGTACACATCCCTCGATTGTGCGCCGCATCCGGTTTAATCTGTATCGCATTCTCTCTTCATCTGTTCCCCTCCTTTCCTCAAAACCTCTCCAGGTTGTGGCAAGAAAGATTTGATTTTAGAAACACGCAAACCGCTGTCCTCATGTCAATTCTGTTCCTCTTCCTCTCTCACTGTTGTCTTGTCTGTTCGTGTTTTCAGACTCTCAAAGGTCTCATATCTCAACATTCACCATGAAGCTGATGGATAAGTTCCACTCGCCCAAGATCAAGCGCACTCCATCCAAAAAGGGCAAACAGAGTGCTCCAGAACCGACTGTCAAGAGCACAGAGAAACCTGTTAACAAGGTCAGAAATTCTGCACGCTGTCCACACAAAGTCTGCATTAACTCTGAATGGACTGTACAAACAAATAAATTCTCCTTAAGCTTCTCACAAATGGATCATGAGCACTTCAAATTCTACATACACACTACACAATCTTTGTTCGAATTCAGTCTGCACAAGCGTTACATAATCTACACAGACTGCACAAGTTTTGCATAAGCTACACGCAAACTTTGCACAAACACTAAACATTTAAACAGTAAACATTTTAAAATCTTAAGGCCTTCACAATCTCTGACTGCAAGACTCGTACAACTTCCACACAAACTTTATGCAAACTCTCTCGACAAGCCTGTACATACTATGCATAAACTCTACATAAATTCTGTACAAGCTGTAAGTAAATTGTACACCAGCTCAAACTCCGCACAAACACGAATTAAATTTCATATAGCCTACAAAAAACTCTATACAAACTCTATAAGAACTTCAGAATCTAATTCAGGATCTTCAAACCTGTTATGCTCATAATGACTCCATGAAATCTCCAAAGAATTCTTCAAAGGTAATTCTACACAAATTCGGCTCAGGTCTCTCTCATTAACAATTAAGCTTTGCATAGATCTGAATCCCGGAACTATTTTATAGGGTGTTTCTAACCCTAGATTAAAAGCATCCTAAAATCTATCCCAAATACTGTGGAACCTTTTGCTCTGTATTCTTCAGTATACTGTAACATGGCATTAATGACCTACATGTCTCTCAGAACTCAGTCCAAACTTTCATTTCAACAACATCTGCTAAAGCATCACACCGCAAATTAAATAAAAATCTATTATTTCTTATCCTGATATCAAGATAATTATGTAACAAGTTAAAAAAAAAACATCAAGCCTAATTTTTAAATATATTTATCCATTTAAGGCGTACAGTGCCGTTTTTGTCTTGGCATCTTTTTTTTTTTTTTTTTTTTTAGAAATATTTTTATGACATAAGTGCAAAATGTTCTGCCAGGACAGAGCTTGCAATAAGTAAAGCGTGTAGAAAGTCATATTTGTTTAAAACACAATAGAAATAGTGGTTGAATATGTTTAGATTGATGATTATCGTCATTGTGCGCAGTCCAGTTGTTTCTAAGGCACGTCTGCCCTCAAGCCACAGTATGTAACATCAATGTGGGCCTCAGGGGAAAAGATCTGGAGCTGATCTGCTTTTCAATTAGGTTCTGTATCATGATGACACCCAGTGTTCACTTCAGGAACTACATTTTTTTTCTATTTTAAAAAGCAGTTTTAAATGTAGTTATGCTTGCTTGACTTTTGTTTATATGATAACCACACTATAGTTAACAGTTTTAGCTAACAGCAAAAATAATGACATGCTATCAAGTTAAAAAGGTTGTCAAACCAGAAACATTTGAAACATTTAACAAGAAGCTATTTATGGTGTTATTATATGGTCAGCTGCAGCAAAGGGGGAATTTCTTTTGCACTGGGATGTTGACACTGCATCCTGCATTTGTTTGTTCGTTTGTGCAGAAGGTGAGCCGCCTGGAGGAGCAGGAGAAGGAGGTGGTGAGTGCACTGAGGTACTTCAAGACCATCGTGGACAAGATGTCGGTGGACACCAAAGTGCTCCAGATGCTGCCTGGCTCGGCCAGCAAAGTCCTAGAGGCCATTCTGCCCCTCATGCAAGTGGAGGCAAGAATCCAACACAGGTGAGTCTGTGTGTGTGTTCGTGTGAATGGGGGTTGTGTGGGGTTTTTTTTTTTTTTTTTTTTTTTTTTTTTTAGGTATGCATTGGTCTTTCAATGAATGATTCACTGTTCTACTTGAATCTTGATTCCAAAGGAGTTAGAAAAACATGTTCACACCACACACACACGCACATCTTTGTGAGGCATTCTCATTCACTTACATATCCTAGCCTTCGGATCAGCTTGAACCAGTCTAGCCATATTCCTTTACTTTACCTTTATGACCTCAGTGGGTCTGGCAGTAACAATCGTGCCACGGTTAAAGTCACAAAACACACATATTTTGACTTTATCTGAAGCTCAAGAGCTCTCAAGCTGCTACCATACGATCGAGTGATTGGATAATTTCATGAATTACTACATGTACTACTAAAGTGGTTGCTGTGTGTGTACTGCAGTGTTTTAATGTTTATTACAACAGACAAGTAGTGATGTTCCGACGTTTATCTTCTTTCCCCCCAGCTCTGCTGTATCATCCTGTCATAATCGTGTTTATCAGAGTTTGGCGAATCTCATTCGCTGGGCCGACCAAGTGATGCTGGAGGGCATCGACCTAGACGACAAAGAAACTGTAGCAACTGTTACTGCGGTGATAAAGGCTGTACTGGACGGAGTAAAGGTATGGGCTTTTGTTTCTGTTGAAGGGATAGATTTTGAAGTCTGACTTAAATCAAAATTGAGTTGCATGTAAGTACCTTACAATAACTCTTCGTCATTATAAATTTTCCTGTTCGGCTCACCAACAATAATGTTATGAAGTCACCTGGAATGCAGGTACAATGTAAGTAATCTGAGCTGTATGGCCAGTTCCGACCATAGTTCAGTTTAGCCATACGGCTATTTCTGGGGAAATAACAGAGTTGAATTTGTACTAACTCTATTTAGCTCACTGGTACTGCGGAAGCTTCGTATGAGTCTCAGCTGAACTTTGGAATGCATTTTTGCACAGAACAAGAGTTGTGGAATTTGGCTCTGATTACTTACATTTTACTCATGTTCCAGGTGACAAACTTTATCGTTGATGTGCAGAGCAAGAACATTTACAATGACCAAGATCTGTGCTAATGTATTTGCCCTAGTAGTCAAAGGTTTCTACACAAGTTTGGATAAATTTTTCTACATTCTATAACAATACTTGAGATTTCAATACTATGAAATAACACATATGGAGTTGGATAATTAAGTAACAACAACAGTCAATTGTTACTTAAAGACATGGTGATCAGCTTTTCTGGAACAGTTCTTGCAAAAACAGTATTGTCAAGTACATTTGAAAAAAAACCATTAAGCACCATGATGAAACTAGCTCTCATGAAGACCTTCTCAGGAAAGCAAGACTAAAACCTACCTCGGCTGCAGAGGAGAGGTTCCTTTAGAGTCAATTATGAAGGCTTTACTGAGCATAAGTAGCAGACTTCAGCATTGTTTTACAATGTAGAAAGAAATAAAAATCAGGAATGACCATGAAAATGGCAGGTGTATCCATGGCAGGTGACTGATAGTGTAGTGCACTATACATACACCTCAATTTTGATATAAGACAGACTTGTAAAACCTGAACTGTTGCTTTGACCTTTACATGTTACATTTAATATTAAATGTTAATATATTGGAAGGACTTAATAGGACACAGCAAAATATAAACGTGTGTGTGTATGTTACAGGAGTTGGTCAAACTCACCATAGAAAAACACGAGCAGCCTTCCCCAACATCACCTAGCAAGCCAGCGCTCCCTGTGGCCAAAGTAGAGAGGTAAGGTTTGGGTTTGGACACCATTTTGCGGATCAAGCAATAGCTTTCTCACCTTCTCACCTGTACAGGAGATGAAAATTACTTATGATTAGAACTTCTTTGTGCCTACGCACTCTCCCCCATCCCCCCCCCCTTTTAAATGTACACATTACAACAATACCAGCACAGTTGTACACAAAAGAACAATAGAAGAAATACATATATATATATATATATGAAAGGAGTTATCTGACTCTTTCTTCGTGTTGCTTACATGGTTGCCTTGTCTTTCTCTTGGTCTTACTTTTGTGCTTCTGTTTCTACTTGTTGCTCAAACAGCATGTGCGAGATGCCTCTAACTGAGCGGGAAAAGGAGATCCTCAGCAAGACCACGCCTCCGGATAGCTTGACGAACATCTCAGAAGAGGAAGTAGCGCCGCCCAAACCTCCTCTACCAGGGTTGAAATTAGCAGAGCACAGGTGAGACTGTGTATGTGTGGGTGTGCGTGTGTGTTAGATTTTTTTATTCTTAACAGAAATCAAGTAGCAAGATAGAACTTGTGAGCATCTCAAGAAAGGTTAATAGCAGTTGTAATAAGATCAAAGGTTTCTACTTTTGGAAAATAAAAGTGCTTGTCTTATTTCTCTTTATTTCATGTGCAGCTCCCTGAATGAGGTAAATTTATTAGTATGTTGTTCTAGAATAGTAGTCGAGGTCTAAGTGCTGTAGTGTACACTGAGGAGTCCATCCTCTGTCTCACACTTGAAAAAAAGGAATCTTATGATGTTGGTTTCATATTGCTCTGACTACAAAATATTTTCTGTAGTAAGGTCATATACAGTACTGTGTGAAATTCTTGACCCCTCATTTCTTCATATTAAGTTAAATTAAATGATGGATATTAGATTAAAGAAATGTGAACAAAAGTTTTACTGCGACAGGCTGCAAAGTGCCTAAAGATACAATTCAAAAATTTACTCTCATTTAGCCTCTCGTCTGTTACAACCCCTCAGCATTCAGCATCACCAGTATACTAATCACAGGCCTGATCATCTGTCATCATCTGCACTTGTTTCTCCCAAGTTCATGCCTCAAATTAGATTTTCTTTTTTTTTTTATGCTTGACTGATTAATGATTGATAAGGTACAGCGACTGGACTGAACGTGTGAGCCAAAAAAGTCCTTCAGGAAGCTTGCAGAACTATTCCTTTTGACTACATTAAAAATACAAGAATGTCTGGCTCTTTGGAATCAAGTATGAAGTATGAAGAAATGAGGATTGGATCAGGATTTGCACAGTACTGTACTGTACATTATACTAAAATATACATATTGCTACATTTAAATATTGAACATTCTGAAACTTTTTTATAAATTATTTTATTTAGTATTTTATTATTTATATAGAGTAATAAGAATTTTCATCACACTGATGCGCTACAGGCTATGTAAAGCCCACGACTCCTGAAAGTGAACTGTTTATATGGGACCCTAAACCTTGCAATCTGTTGAAAATCTCTGTTCACTTGCAAGTAACATTTAATCAAAAGCAAATGTACGTGCAAACAGGGCACACCAGTTAGTGTCAGCGTCACCATGACAACAAAAAGCCCATGAGTCACATGGTGTGTAACAGCTTTAATTCAGCATGTTAGCTGAGTGTTCAAACACCTAACTTGTTTTAACAAGTCATAAATGATGTCATTCACTGTAAGGCTTACTCCAAATGTCCTCCTTAAAGAAAAGGCCAGGAGATGTATTCATGGTCTGCATCACTGAGCTTCATAATTATAGGTGGCTCTTGTAATATAAAGTCCAATTATATGTATATAATCCACCTTTTTCAGTTTGTTGGAACTGGCACAGGTTGGTATATTCAGTTTTATCCAAGTTTAATAATGGATTTTTAGGTTGTGTGAATGTTGTGTGTCTCGCATAAGAATTCACTTCTCTTGAACTTTTTCGATTTTTTTTTATAGTTTTATAACATGGAAAAGAATTGGACTTTAGTGATCTGGGTTTATTGCAATATCTAATATTTACAGGTGCAAAATATTTCTATTGTAACGCAAAACGTTAAGATTACTTGTTGGTTGTATAAGTAATCTTCTCCCTGGATCAATACTTAGTAGAGCCACATTTGGCTGCAGTTCCCACTCAAGGTCTTTTGGGATGCATCAGCTTTGCACATCTGCATCCTGATATTTTTTTCTCTCCTTATTCTTCCTGCTGACTTTGCTTAAGCACTATCAGATTTGACAGACACTGTTGGTGAACGGCATTTTTCATGTCTTGAGACAGATCCCAAATTAGATTTAGACATTTTTACACATTCATACAGACTCTTTGGTTTTTAACCAACCAGGTGTAGATTCGGTAGCATTGCTCAGGAGGCAGAGGAGGATTGTCGTCCTGTTGTCCATATCAGATGTAGTGAAACAGGATTTCTTCTAGTGTTGAGTCTAGGGTTGGCTACATCCACATTGCTTTCAGTCCTGACCGGTTTTCCATTTCCTGCTAATGAAAAGAAACGCCACAACCTGTGGCATTAGCGTCGATTGGCAGTGTCGGGTTTTCAGAACTAATTTGGGGAATTCTCAACAATGGCTAAACTCATGCATCCACACAGTGCTTTTATTACTTCAATATTATGAGATATTTATGTAGATTAATGACATAAGATCCCACTAATGCCATTTCATTTCCAGGTTGTGAAAAAACTAAATAATCTAAGGGGAATTCTTGTGCATTGCAGTGTATAGAATATAATTTGACTTGTAATTGTTTTTGTTCTTTTTTTTTTTTTTTTTTGGTTGCTGAGCTTAGTTTCCATGCAGACACTTATCATGGTGTAAAACATTTGTTTACAAGAGAGATCCTAGTAATGGATCTAGTATTAAGCAATTTTCAAACGACACTGCAAAGGAGCAAGTGGACATGCAATACTGAAACACACATCAGAAAAAGGAACATCTGTTTGTGTAGTGTAACTCTGTGCTTTTGTGTGTGTGTCTTTATCTCACTGTGTATGCGATGGTTTGTACTGTACATGTCATTTCCCTCTTTCTCACTGTCTTCTCTAATCCGCCTGTCCTATTTCTTGTCATCATGTATTATCTTAATTGTCTTTTTGTCCTCTGCCTACAACCCTTTTTCTTTCTCTATGTGCTCTGGACGCCTTTCATCATTGCGCTCATCTCTCTACGTCTCTTCGTCATCGTTTGGTCATCCCTGTACCAGGAGCAGGATGCAGTCATGCTTCAGTCCTGTGGTGACGGAAATGTATGTCAGTTGTGCGCTCAGGGTGCATTATGAGATCACACGGCCTTGGCCTCCCAATTGGATGGAAGCCATAATGTGCATGTGATTACAGTATATGGCAGTGTGAGAGATTGTACATCGTAGAGTGTCGGCCAACCTAGAAATGGCTTGTTTGTAATGAATTTGCATGATCAACCATTGTCTAACCCTCTTGTGCCTTCTTAATGGTCTGTGTTCACTACCCTTTGCTTCCCTAGTTATCTGGCTGAGAGAGTAAGGCATGTTGGATTGTCAGAATTATCTGGAAAAGCACTATTGTGTGTGTGTTTGTGTGAGAGAGAATGTGATTGATTTTCAGTCCTCAGCCCTTGCTTACTTTTCTTTGCGTAAGTGATGATCTAGTCACTTGACCTCACTACTTGATAGAATTGCTAACACACTGATAAATATTTGTCCTCAGCCCCCCTGCACTGCCTCCAAAGAAGCGCCAGTCTGCCTCCTCGCCCACTCGCATAGCCGTGGTAGCACCCATGAGTAGAACGAACTGTGGCCTCAACCTGCAGCATGGAGCTCTCAAACAGGTACAAACTAAAACTGACTTTATAACCCTTTAACTTTAAACCCTTTACTTGTTGCCTTGTGGAGTGACCATTTACAATTCTCCTTAACTGAGTCAGACCCTAATCATTTATAGGGTTTGTGCCATACAGTTGTCTTTAATTAGAAGGGTTTTTTTTTGTTTTGTTTTTTTAAAAGAGGAATTGTAGTTGGCTCTACTTCCCATAATATAAACAAATTATAATTTGTTATAATAACTTTTCTTCATTCCAGACTCTCAATTTGTAATTTATCAGTCTACCACTTGGTATTCTTACTGTAGAAGTACATACCAAATCGTGACCTTTTTCTTTCAAAATAACATGATTTCTTAATCTTGACTGATCTCTTGATGTCCTGGCCTTGATTTCTTGTTTATTCAGATCAATAAACTCATTCCGGTCCTGTGGGCTAGAACTCTATATGTCCCGGTTTAAACAGTGTGTTGTTGTTGTTGTTGTTGTTGTTGCTTGTCATTGGCATGATAATAGCAGCAGGAGTATGAGGTCGAACTACTACAGAGGCGTTTCTCCGGCGGCAGCCAATCATACGGCGGGGATTCACCTCGCCTCTCGCCCTGCAGCATTATGGGAAAACTGAGCAAATCAGACGAGCAGCTTTCCTCACTGGAGAGGGACAGCGGCCAATGCTCACGCAACACTAGCTGTGAGACGCTCGGTATGCATGCACACACTCACAAGTTGTTGACCCTAGTGTTTAGAAAAAAAATCTAAATGCTCTCTCTCCTCATACCCCCCCCCACATGTCTCTGTTTAGATAACACAGACGGGTACGACCCTGACTACGACTTCCTCCATCAAGACCTCTCAGTATCCGAGCCTTTGCCATTTCCCACGGTTCACAGCAGCTGCCTGAGTCCTCTCCCAGAATCCCTCAGTGAGACCCCCTTGACGTCTCCTGGCCCAGCACAACCCCGTTTCAGTGCCCCTGTAGCCCCAATCAGCGCTGCGGGAACTTCCAACGGAGAACAGCCCCCTGCACTTCCACAGAAAAAGAGGCGATCTGTTCCCATCCTGTCATCCTGCCAGCTCTACGAATTCCGTCCCTCTGACGAGGACACGCCCACTTCACTGGTCACGCCCACTTTGACCAATGGCACTGAACGGCACTCGTCCCCGAGCGACAGCCCTCCACCTCTGCCAGAGAAGAAAAGTAGAACGAGTAAGCATTGGTGCATTCTACTGTGTGTGGGTGTGTGTGTGTGTGTGTGTGTGTGTGTGTTTAGAGGTAAGAAGTAATAACCCTACTGCACATGTGGGTTGTAAAGCTTTATCTGGTTCTGTTTTGTAATGTGTGCAAGTGAAGATGGAGTATTATTGTTCAGTCCTGTTTGTACATATTACTGTATCTGATGTGTGTGTGTGTGTGTGTGTGTGTGTGTAGTCCTCCAGTACATGCAGTTTGTGGAGGATTACTCAGAACCACAGCCATCCGTCTTCTATCAAACGCCTCAGAGCGAGAGAATCTACGAACAGCGCAGGAACAAACGATTCCAAGAAGTTTATGGGTCCAACGAGGGCTACGAGACTCCGCCCCCTCCGGCCCTACCACCCAAACAGCGACAGCTGGTATGCATACTGTATACACAATCTCACATGTGAACTCAGACATAAGAGCAAGGAGTCCAAGCATGGAATCATCAAAGGTGCTGATAGTGATGTACAGTAAGCACCATGTTATACATAGACAAGGACATCATTTCACCTGCTTCCCCTCACTGATACACAAGCTGTAGTTGGTTCACACCTGCTCAAAGGTCAGAGGTCAGGATGCTGTATGAACAAATAAACCAGATGGCTAACTCATGACCAGTTGATAAATGCTACTGCTTAGTACCCTCTCTTACACCCTGGTCATTTTTAATCAATTATTTACTCTGGGTTCTTCCTTACTGCTTTCCACACCTTTCTCTGTTCTTTCTTTCCATTTATATCTGTTCTTCTAGTCAGTTCTCTTTTCTTTGTGATAATAGCTCATACTCTATCTTTCTTTCTCTTCTTCTCGTCCATCTGTTTTTCTTTTCATCTAGGCATCTCACACTTCCTCTCCCTCCTCCTCTTCTTCCTCCTCTCTTTCACTCCTCCCTCCCTCCACTGGCGTTCCGGAGGAGGCGGAGTCTGCTATCGGCCTCAGCCTGTCTGTGTCTAACTCCTTCCTTAGTGGCCACGCCTCTTTAACCACACCCACGGTGAGTGACGATCACGCCAGGATCATTTGCACTACACGGCATCAGAGAATTGACTAATTTCTCCAGCATATGAGGTTATTAGGTCTTGTTGAACTCTGGATGTCTGCATGGTTTCTTTTTGCTTATGAAACTTGTATCTTTAGTCACTTCCCACTTCACTGGTTCCCTTGTTCCTTTCAAAAAGTTTCAGTTCTGCAAAGGAATTCTATTTATTTCTGAATGTATATATAGTTTTAAATGCATGTGTATTTTTCAAACCACAAAACATAGAATTTTAAAATATAACCGCTCAGAAGGCATGTTTTTTTTGTGTAACTACACAGTTCAGCTATTTTGTTTATGGTTTAGTGTCATCATTCTGGTGCATTATGGTTTATATAGTAACACATAATTCAAGGGTACTTCCCGGCTTCAGGATAGAGATTATTCTCTCATTTGTCAGGAAAAGGACAGGCTGTGTTTTTTTTTTTTTTTTTTTTTGGTTATCTTGTATGGGACCTGTACAGATATGGAGTCTCCAGTGTCGATGCTTTGTAACGTGTTTGCTCTTTTAAAGGTCCAACATTTTCCTAGAGCTCTACCAATATGTGTGTGTGTTTAAAAAAAAAAAAAAAACACCCCTGAGATAATCCACTTTTTTATACATCAAACTCCCTCTAGTTCACTCCTTCTCTAAATGTGCTGTTTCACGGTCTGTGTAAATAAGTTGCTGCTGAGAGAGAGGATTTTTTTTCCCTTTTTTTTTGTACATGCACACTTTTTCATAATAGGTCCTATACCTCTTAAGGAGATTCAGCAAGTTGGCAAATTGTTGTTGTTTAAGGGCGTTTTCTTATATTTCTTCATGGTAAATATTTTACTTGTAGGTGTAGTGGAGTAATAGAAAACCAACAGACCCAACAGTCATGA
>JAOVVA010000021.1:2090899-2108120 GCA_028565275.1 Leiocassis micropogon
AGTAAAAAATTTGCTAAATTTGTTTAGAATTGTAATGAAAAATAATTTATATATATATATATAAAATCAGGATAGAGTTCTATAGAATCAGGATATTTTTAAATCGTGATACTAACAGCTTCGCAATACAAATC
This sequence comes from Leiocassis micropogon, assembly GCA_028565275.1. Taxonomy (NCBI): domain Eukaryota; kingdom Metazoa; phylum Chordata; class Actinopteri; order Siluriformes; family Bagridae; genus Leiocassis; species Leiocassis micropogon. The sequence continues at coordinate 2,091,034 of JAOVVA010000021.1, forward strand.
AGTTCAACACCTAGGTATCGTGATAATCGGGTGTATCCTGGTGATATGGTTTTATTTGGTAGGAAGGTCAGAACGCAGGCTCACTCACGATACAGCACCTGTGGAGCAGATGAGGTTATGGGCCTCGATCAAGGGATCAACTGAGCAGCAACTTGGTGGAGCTGGGGTTCGAACCACAGACCTTCTAAACAGTAACCCAGAGCCTTAACTCACTGAGCCAGCTGGGACGACAATCACCTGGACAAAAACCAGACTTTACTTGCTAGTCCAGCTAGCGCCCTCTTCAACTGACAAATTGAACTGAGGAACCGAGAGTGGGCTATTTCTTAGTCTCTTGGTTTTTCTTGGCAGCGCAGTGGTATGGCAAGCACCAGCGCCGAGAGGGAGCCAAATTACATCAGTTGTTTGTGTTTTGTCTAATGTATAAAATACAGCATTTCCTAACATCAGTTATCTGCAAAACTATGCTGAGACAAAGTCAGCACATCTGGAGGAAACGCAGTAGTACATTTTGAATGGTGTAAATTATTATTGCCAATTAATTAATTAATAAATAATCATTAACATCTCTAGTGTCTGTAGTGTAGTGGTCTGGGTTCAAGCTCCAACATTGCCCATGTTCCATCATTGGGCCCTGGGTCAGCAGCCGGGGAACAGACCGTGCTAACTGGCCCTGCACTCTGACCCTGATTAAAAAAAAAAAAAAAAAAACATACTCGCTGTACTGGAACATGCCACAAATAAATAATGGCTTTCTTCATTGAATAATACTGACGTCCCTTAAATACACAATTGGCTGTTGTGCTTTTTTCAAACGTTTAACAGCGAGTCGATCCGGAAATAAAAAGTGCGAATCTGGAACATCTTGACGAAATCAATATAAATCTGATCACCTTGTTTCTGGTCCTGAACTAATCCTGAATGGTCAAGCATTAAAAGGTCAGCTGCTCATCACCACTAAGAATAGTATACTGTTATAATGTTGTAATGTTTTTTTTTTTGTTTGTTTGTTTTTTTAAGTCAAGCACGTGTGTTAAGGAAGCAGCAGGTAGGAACAGGGTGTCCTTGAAGAGTCCAGAGACCGATCAGACAACAGCCCCTTTGTGTGTGTGTGTAGTGTGTGTGTGTAGTGTGTATATGTGAAGAAAATGGTGAGTGAACGAGGCAGACAAATGGTGTGTGTGTGTTGATGTGTTTCATGGACCTGATGTACAGAAAGGAGAGAATGATGAGCGTTAAAATTCAGTGATGTTAAAGAGAACTCATCAGCTGCGTCTTTCCGTTTCCCCAGCTGAAGTCATTCCAGTTAACTAACACACACACACACACATGCACGTTGCGGTCGGTCCGTTGTGAGCATGTTGCTCGGCAGAAGGTCCATTAGCTTGTGCGACAGGAAAAGACCCGGCGTGTCGCACGGCTATCATCAGACTGTGTGTGGGCGGAGCATCTGAGACTGACTTAAAGAAGACAGACAGGCAGGAATGTCCTCAAACAAAGCAGCCCCTTTTACTGCAGTGTGAAGCCTTCTGTGCATCTGCACGTGTCTTGCTGTGTGTGTGTGTGTGTGTGTGTGTGTGTGGTTTTTTTTCCCCCCTGACATCAGGTACGTGAAAAAGAGGCCCTGGAGAGTGTGGTTATAAAGAAGAGCTAGAATACTGAGTAAAGCGTGTGTGTGAGTGATTAGAAACACTGTTTGTTGTAAGTGTTTGTGAAGGATTGTGCACCGAATGCTGCAAGAGTCACCTAAGGGTGTGTGTAAGAGAGTGACGAGGAAACGTTTGGAGTACTTGGTATACGTGTTTATGAGGTCTGGAGACGGAGAGGTAGAAAAAGGCAGGGGACAAAAAAAGGGAATGTTAAACAGAGAAAGAAAATGAGAGAGACAGACAGGTAGACAAAGAAAGAAAGGGATGGATAGAGGCTTCACCAAAGGGGAAATAAACAGGTGGATGAAGAGAGACGAGGGGAGATGGACAGGTAGAGGGGCAGAGGGAGGTGAAAAGAGAGACTGACAGCATGGGACGGAGGTAGACAGGTGGCAGAGAGGGAGAGAGAGAACTGGGAAGAAGGAGAGACAGATGGGAAGAGATGAAGGGAAAGACAGACCATGGTCTAGAGGGAGAAACAGATAAAAGGGAGAGAGAGGAAGAATCAGATAAACAGATGCAGAGAGGGAGAGAGAGAGAGACCAGTAAAAAGATGGAGAGAGAGGAAGAGACTGATCAGTAGAAAGGAGCAGACAGAGACACGTGCACACAGTCAGACAAGAGATGAGACAAACACTTGGATGTGCATTATTTCTTATACACTTTGTAAGCCAAGTTAAAAAGAAACACACACACACACACACACACACACACACCCACACCCAAAATACTACTACCAGTAAAGAACTAAGTGGAGTTGAATTGAATTAAACTAAGACGCAGAGTGAAGTGGAACATGGGAACAGCAGTGAGGCTACAGAGAGAGGTTTGTATGCATTGTGTGTGTGTGTGTGTGTGTGTGTGTGTGTGTGTGTGTGTGTGTGTGTGTGTGTGTGTGGGCGTGCCTGTTTACTGGATACCCACCCCAAATAGTGTGATTAGCCTGCAGTTGTGCTGGGAAAGGAACCGCCCAGAGACTGAACACACACACAAATGGATGCAGACGAGCGAGTAAATTAAGGAGAGAGAAGAGACTTTGTGAAATGGTCTCTGTTCCCCGACAAGATGTTTCTCACGTTCACACTTGCACACACGCGCGCACACACACAGTGTCTCATTTGTTCACTGGGATTTGAACAGAAATGCCCCGAGGTGTGTTTCCTGCTAACGTGTTGCAAACGGACACAATGAAGCTGCACACAGCAGTCACACCAACAGCCCCTCACCCCATGACTCTCCATGTTAGCAGCGTTCCATTTTGGAATTAAAGGCATGCTTTACCTCATGATCAGGACGATGAGTGTGTGTGTGTGTGTGTGTGTGTAGGCGCGTGGGATAATGGTGGTGCAGGAGTTGGCTTAGAGACGTCATTTTGTCTGCTCTGACTCATTTTTTCTGACCCCCATGATCTCATCCACATTCTCATACACTCGTACATCTCAACTGGAAGAAACGTCACTCCTTCTGTAAATTCCCACTTCCTCTTTCTTCTTTTCCTGTAATTTGACCACTTAATTTTTCACTCTATTTCACTGCTCATGTTAGTCGCATCAAAATGTTCTCATTTTCAGTTTTCTTTTTTCTTTTGTTCTTTTTCTCCTCCTGATCTTAACCCATGGCCGGGGCGAATGCATGTATTCGGGTTTCAGCGCGCGTCTATCGAAGGGGCGGACCAAAATAATCGTGAGCTCCATCAGCACAAGTCTAAACACCGATGATGACGCTGCTACCGCCTGTGACCCCGGGCGCTAAGTGGTGTGATGGTGCGTGGGATGGCATGCTGGTCTTCTCTGGTTATGCAAAGGGACGTGCTGCAGGGACATTATGAGGGGCAGGGGCTCAAGTGGGAAAAAGGCCACTGTACACTGTACACTGTTTTTTTTATATTTTTTTTTAGACAAAACATGAAATGTATTAGCACACATCTGGCTTACTTACCAAATTATTTCACTTACCCAATCGTTTAATTTTTTAACAAATGTGTACAAAATAATCAGTTCACAGTTAGCATTCACTAATTTTAATCACAAGAACAGGCAACAACAAAGGAAATTAAGCCACAATGTGTGTTACACTCCAGTGCAGAGATTTTTTTTCCTATATATTTTATATTAATATATATTAATATAATATATATATATTATATATATATATTATATAACTATATATAATAACTAATTATTAATTACACACAAACTTATTTATAAAAAAAAAAGGAATTCCCAGAAAAAAGGTCACTTTCTCTTGGGGAAGAAAAAGAGCAGGTACTCAAGCCCCCTGTGGTGTGTGTGCGTACGTGTCTGGCTGGTTGAGGTCTTTGAGATCATGTATACGGAAAAGGGGAGATGGCGCTTGCCTACCGGTCACATGACAACCTCTGGCTTAAGTGTCAAAACACGCACTGGCTCCAAAAGTGAGTCAATCACCTTAGACTGTCATTTTAAAATGATTTAAAAAAAAAACATTTGCAGCCTAAAGTCAGCAGTTTGAATTATTTTAAGCTATGAAATTATACATAATTAGGGCGTGGTCAAATTGAGTTGACACTAGGGCTGCAACTAACGATTATATTAATAATCGATTAATCTGTCGATTAATTTTTTCTTCTTCTTCGATTAATCGGATAAAAACAAAAAACCCCAAGAAAAACATTCATTTCCAACCCTTTGTTCAAAAACAGAACTAAAATCTTTAGAAAGTGCACAAACATGTTGCTCCTTGAGCTGTTATAATAATAATAATAAAATAAAAATGGACTAACACAAAAAACATACACATATATGCTTTACATCTGCCAAATATATACAGTGGAATCTTGGATTATGAGCATAATTTGTTCCGGAAGCGGCTCGTATTCCAAAACACTCGAAAACCAATTTAAATTTTTGAAAAACACACTAACGGAATCACTGCTGTAAAGTAAAAATAAAACAAATTAACCTGGACTTTACCTTTTGAAAAGAATCGCGACAGAGCAGTGTTTCTGTTCTGTTGTTTCTATGTAAAGCAGAGAGAAAGAGTGTGCGTGTAAGTAGGAGGGGTCTGTGTGCGTGTCTGTGTGTGTGAGGTACGGTGTCCAATGACGCGTGTGCACACACACACACACACACACACACACAGCAGGCAAAGAACAGCCTAAACCTTGAGCAGAGAGAGAAATTGGATTTTTAACGTCTCTAATGAGACTTTTTCTTTACACGCGCGCTGTACACACACACACAGACACAAAATAAAATGTTTTACACGCACACACACGTGGTCACCGTGTAAACAGTACACGTGTGCACGGATGTTGATTATACCAGTGAGAGACGCGTACTAAGACCCAGCAGCCTCCGCCATGTATCTTTTCTCTACCTCCGCTCGTATTTAATTTTTTTGCTCCGCTCTGTCTGTGAAGCACCGAACTCTGCTAGCATCAGTGCGCGAGACCGAGTGTGTTCACTCCACTCCGCGCTCAACTAAAGTTTTTTTTTTAATTTTTTATAATCAAATGTCTCCTCGTCGCACGACACAACGATCCGATTATGAAATTCGTTGCCAACGCCTTTAGTAATCGATTGTTATAAATTTTATCAATTCGTTGTTGTAGCCCTAGTTGACACCAGATGACGTGGATGACCGAATGTTAACATACAAAGTAACGTTATCCACCTCAGTGTTTTAGATGAGCTAAAGCTAAGCTAGCTAGCTAATTTATCCTAGGTAAGTAGGCGTGTCCCAACCAACAGCCAGGCGCTGTTCGCGTTGCACATTTGCTCATTTTTGGATTAACCCATGTGTAGGTGAGGTCAGCTCCTGCCCAGATGCTGAAGACCACAGCTCCTCAGGAAACCTATGAATATTGACTCAGAAGGTTCGTCCAGTTTTTATCCCGTCTGTGCTGCTAGTGTGCGTGTGTTCCACTTTCCCATGACAGGTGTACAGTTTGGCTTCACGTGTCTCTACAGAAGCATATGCTCGCCCCACCTTCCCCAGTGGGTGGCGGTGGTGATTTGGTTAATTGCATCTGATTTTTAAATAATCAGTTACACGTGTGTGCGTTCATGCATGTGTGTGGAACAACTCCGATTCCTTTCACCAGAAACAGAAGCAGATCTATTTTTTTGTGCAGTCTTGTTTACACCTCGGGAGTCCTGCCCCACCCCGAGCTCCTTGTGGACCTGTTAAGTCATTGTTTTGAAGGCTTTATTCGACACTCTTTGTTTCTCCTGACCTTCATATTTATGCTTATGATAATCTTCTGGTTTCCTCTCTTTCACTGCATTCAGTTCCTTACTTAATCTAAACGACTCATGTCTTCCTTCTACTGTTACAGATCTGTTTTCCTTTCACGTTTCTACAACATCACGTCCATCATTGTGTGCGTGGCCTGTCTTCGTTGTGTCTGATGTGTTTTCCCAAGCAGTCCATCGTGTAAAGCATTCATTTAGAGGAAGCGGTGTATTTGAATGAGATCGCGCACACACACACGCGCACACACACACACACACACACACACACACACACACACACATACACACACACTTTTGTCTGGGATGAATCAGACTGTGGGCAGCTGCAAGTAATTTGCACGCTTCAATCTGGCAACTAGACTGCAGGGCAGAAATAGCTGTATGTGTAACTGCCTTCACTCGTTCCAGTTAATGGCTAGTTATAGTTCATCGGAAATTGCTTCCGAGACCGACTTCGAAGAGCTGCAGACTTTAATAGGAGGATCTTTACTACCCGTCCCCTTGTTTGATGGACAGTTAATGTTTTCGCTTGTAAATAAATGATGAGGATGTGGGCATTTTCCTGAAGCTGATAACGATTACACAGAATCTCGTCATCCAATCAATTACCTTTACTTTGTAAACATGATTCAAGAATTTTAAATGTTTCTTAGCGTCATTTAAATCTTCTTCAACATGTCCCCTATTACAGTTTAGAGTCAAGAACTGCATTTAAAATTGTCTAAAATTGATAAGCATATGGAGGCGTTCAAGTCCTACCAGGAATTTTCATTGTGCAGGAGCACAGAACACAATTATGAGCGTAAAATCTCACTTTATTTCTCTATATAATCCCCTCCTACAGTAATACTTATCCCAGCGTTACACTAGTGCTTGGATAAAAACAAGGTAGAAAGTTTTCTCAGTACGCTGAAGACATGATCAGCCTGCGTGCTTCACGTCTGAAACACCGGCCTCCCAGGAGCTCCTTTAATAGCCCACACATGTGGAAATGGTTTGGAGTAAGGTCAGTTCCCGCTCACATATGCTTCTTCTCTGCAAGTTGGCAACAAGCTATCCGTTGATTTTCAAAGATCAGATATTCTACTGCAGTGTGCTCCGAGTCACCTCGGCCAGGATCACCATTCACGGACGTGCGACCTTCTTTAAAATGTTTGCACCATTCACGTGTTTTACTGCCGCTAAGAGTCTCATCACCGTACTGTGCTGGAAGTGTTCAATAAACATCAGTTAGTTTTATGCCCTCATTCAAGTCCTGGCCCCTCGCTGGTTCCATATAATTTAACTATCATTGTGTTGACTAGCTGAACTGAAAGGTCTGGTCTTACTTTAGGTAAGCTATAAACTCCCAGTTTAGCACCCAGCGTTACACTGGATCATGTGCTCTTATGTGGCTGATTTAAAAAAATAAATAAATAAATACAGTAAACAAATCTAATCTCTCAAAAACTGAGCACAAATGTTAATTTGTACACAAACGACGCATAAACTAACGACCAGTTTGAAGCGATAAGGTGGTGCTGAGTATAAAAATAAACTCGTAATATCTCAAACTGAACGAGCACAGATGTTTATTTTGCACGCACAGGCGACGTGACATGGTTGTGTTAATTTTCTCAGGCTAACTTCACACAGGTAGAAAGCAAAGATGAGCAGACACAGAAACACAGCAGCTTCTCGAGAACTGCCTTATTTGCAAATGAATCCAAATTTAACTTGGATGACTGTTCGTGTCGAGTGTTTTATGTGGAGAAAGCCAGGAAAAGAATTCCCACCAAACTGTACTCGGGGTGCTATAAAGCATGAGCGTGGCCGAGGCTAGTATTCCTACTAGTCGATTTCATGCCCAGGCGCCGTCTGCAAAACAACAGGTGGCAATCTAAATACTAAAATGCTGTAAAATGGTCTTAATTGAAGTGGTGTACATTACAATAACAGGCATGCTTCAAAATGCTTCTTGGGATAGCTGTCTTTTTTAAATATTTCTTTTTTAAAATGTATATATATATTTTTTTGGAAACTGTGACTGTCATGTATTTTTAAATATGACTTTGAGTGTCCAAATACTTTTTTGGGGCCAAGATGTATATTTTAGGTTCAGATTCTATAACTGGAGATGGGATGGAATGAAATTGATTGCATTTATGGTGGTAAAATGTTGTAGTTGGTTCTTATCATTAATCTTATAATTTTGATTCCTACACATTCACATTTCATACAAATTTAAATAAATCTTTTGATTGTGTAAAGCTGCTTTCCGACTGTCAATTGTTAAAAGCGCTATAGAAATAAAATTGAATTAAATTTAATAGTTGGTGTGCTCTATACTATTCACACAATGGCATGGCAAAAAAAAGTTTGTTTATAATGGTAAGGTTGTAGATAATTGTAAATCTGAAAAAAAAAAAATGAATTGACGTATTTATAAATTGTGATGCTTTTCGGATCCGGTCGTACCTGCTGATTCCCATTCCTACTGATAAATGAACACAGTTAGGAGGAATTGTGGGTCTGATGAACTGATTAAAAAGCGCCATCACCTAGATGGTACATAAAAGCCAAAATGTTTCCTCTTTGCATGGTTTACAAGTTGAGCAGTAACATGTCAAAAACTCAGAACTTGCATTCAGACTGGTAAACCTTGAAAGCTTAATAGGATTGTAACAGGAGCATCAGCGTTCAGTCTGGAATAAGAGTGCAATGATTTATTGACTTCTTGACTAAAATTGATGTTATTTGTCAATGAATTTAATTGTCGATTTGTGCATGACATCATTGAGCTTGATTGTCGTGTGGGCCCTGTGAACGCTCTGATGTGTAGGTGTTAGGCTTACTGGACTGAGGTAAGTAATAGCGTGATAGCAAACGTCTTCACGAGCAAAAATCTCCCAAATGTGGCAACATATCACCTTTAACTCGAGCCAAACCGCTCAGAGGGGAAGACTATGTGCCGGCAGAGGCATGGCTGCTTTGTGAAGGACATGAGTAAGGTTAGTGTGGGAGGATTCACACCTGAAGAGAATGTGTGGATAATCAGTGAGTTGCGTTCCTGTGAGCCTGTTTTATTATTTCCAGTTTTTCTTAAATGAAATTCACACCCGCACACAATCCTTATTGCTTTTCAGCTCTGCCTGCATGTTTTCTCTCTCAGACGCTGTCGCGCTTTCCACTTTCTTTCAGCTCACAAGAACACACACACGCCTTGTTGCTGCCTTTTGAGCTCGGTACGTGTATTCTTTCTCTCGCTCACACACACACACACACTGTTTTACGAACACTCCTTTTTTTCAGTTCACCGCCACACACACACTTATTGTTAGTCTTTCGGCTGCCCCTGTCGAGGGGTCGCCACAGCGGACCGTCTGATTCGCGTACAGTTAGCCCAGGTTTCACTCCCATTTTCTCCTGGCTTGGGACCGTCATTGCATACAGTGACTGGTTTTTGGGCAGTGGGTGGGAATTGAACCTAGGCACTTCACGTTGATTGACCACGCCCCCTTCACCAGAGACTTGATTTCAGCTTAACTCCCATAATTACCGTCTGCCATCTTTAAGCTTTAATTAATAGTTATCATATTGTTGCTACTTTGCTTTTCATTGGTTTCAGATTTTGTTTCATCAGGAAAGTTCATTGAAAGACATATTTTTAATGAAGTGTTCATCTTCATTATCTCGATTGCTAGTTACCACATGCACAAAACATTCTCAAGCTAAATTTAATAGCTGAGAGCTAAATAAGAGCTAATAAGTACTTGTGCTTGTAATCAGATTAATCCTTTCAGTATGTTCGATTAGCAACAGAGTTTCACCCCTAGTCTCGAATAGTACCCAAGTATGCAATTTGTGACGCAACATATGTGTCACATGGTGCAATAAAGCTCCCAGTACATTTATTTCAATGGACACGAACAAAGTATGCTTTAAAGGACCGCAGGGTAAACACAGCATATGGGTATGCATCCATACAAGCAAGTATAATCCCATCTTGGCCACTATATTTCAATACTTCCTAAACAAGTTAACACAGGTCTCAGATCTCACCCCTAAGTGTGTATTAATGCCCCAGCTGAAAAATCCCTCAGATAATGCATGTTTTTTTTTTTTTTTTATACCTCAGACTCAATTTATTTCACTCCTCTTCCCAAGTGTCACATTTTAGTGTCTATGTAAATGAGATACTGCTGAGCCCCGCCCCTGGAGAGAACTGCAGAGCTGAGTAGGGCGGAGGATGATCTTATATGAGGTCACAATAGGGGGAAAAATCCAATTGCCTTGTTTAAGCCCTGGCTAATACAAAAATGGAGTGGAAAAAACAGGGACTGCTTTAAAAAAAGGTTGCTTTTGCAAGAACACGTTACCACGAGAAAGTTGTTGAAATCTAGAGGCATTTGACTAGAAGGTATCAGACACTGCCGTTATTCAGTCACATGTTCTATTCACATTTGGTCTAGCCAATCACAGCGCAGTGTTGGAAGCCTGTTTGGCTGGAAGTGGAATAAAGTGGGCCTTTATTACTGCCTTAATGTGTGTTTGCAGGTGTGTGTGAGATCATGACTATGCTTTGCTACTTGAGCAAGAACACTCTAGAGTTCCCAATCCGAAATAACGGCTATTCAGGACACATCGTTACCCACCTACCCCAGGTTTACGACCCCTAGTTAAAGTGGACGCCTTGAAGAGAGTGCTCTTCATCAGTTCAGTTTAGAGCAGCCTGAGAAAATGGCCCTACATAGGCGATACATGGTTTCGAGGAGCCCTGCGTAGGGCGCACAAGTCCAGAACGGAACGCAGCAGCATGTCTGGTGATGCACTTATTATGACGCGATGTTTCTTTAAACAAAGCTTGATTGTGACTGAACCGTGTTTAGATGGAATTTCTCTGGAGTGGAGATGTGTAGATACACCCATGCATGCAGGGGCACCGCTGAGGTTTGAGCGAGCAAGCAGAACTCTAATGGGTTGAAGTCTCCGGTTTAACGACGTAGCTGTTATGGCTAAATTGGGTTCCTGGCAATGCATTGTGGATAAGGAAAGGGGAGCACATGGCTGTTCTGAATTACAGACTAACTGACACACATGCACAGGGTTTACTTCATACTTAACCTTTATTGCCTGTTTTACTCAGCATTCTTTCGCTCACACACACAAATACATTTACGGTCTTTTTTTTTCAAACTGTTTTTCCCACATACCTCCTCTGCAGATGCCACACACACACACACCCATTCATAGTGTTTGTACTCTAGTAAGAAATAGAGAGCTTGACTCTTTGATTTGTCTGGTTTCCCAGGAAACTAACACACACACCCGCACAAAATATCTTGCTATAAGATGATGCTCTATAAAAGCAGCCTAATTAGCCAAGTTCAAGTGGTATAATTACTGTACATATGTTAGTCGTGACCTGTGCACTTTCACACACTTTAAACCCACCTTAGTCAATGACTAACCTGTTTGTGTGCATACATTGTGAAGTCTTTATATAACTATGACTTGCAGGAGGTATATAACTTCCTGTATACAGGCTATAACACGGATTTGCATCAGTCAAGTCGAAGCGATAAATCTCATGTACGCATTTAGCATCAGCATGGCAAATATACCATAGTGTCATCCTCATAAGAGTTACTGCCATACAAGCTTTGTTCGGCTTTAGAGACCATGAACATTAACAACACCCAATTTAATTCTATAACATTACATTTATCGATTGTACACAAATCCCCTTAAGGCTTCTATTTGTTCTTCGACTATTCTAATAACCAGGCCCTGTTGTGAGCAAGCTGTCCATTTCCCAAGATTTAAATAGATAAAATGTGGTGTGTAATTGACCGTGAAGTGGATTGTGTGCGCTCCGTAATGGACTTAATCATTAAATAAACAATAGCAGCGTGCGTCAATACAACATGCACACCGAGCATTAAAAGCTTTTTGTTCCGTATCAGTACGAGTTCTGTTGTGTTTGTTTGTTTGTTTGTTTTTTTTAAACATCGATTAATTTGTGTACAGTCCTGATATGGAGTCCAGTCTAAACATGGGGCGGAAGTCAATAGGAAGTGCTGCAAATTTCCAGCATGCCGTCTTCACAACAACGGGATTTAATCTGCACTCAGAAAGAAATGCGCAGCGATTACTTGTGCGGCACAATTGGACCGGCCGCCATCACATTCCCTATTAAAGTTACTGCTTTAGCAGCATAGGATCCATAACCAGATTACCTGAATTACAGAAACAGGATTCAGTCCCTTCTCTTGGACTTTACTCGAATCTAAGCCAAGGATGCAGTCTGTGTGGATTTGTAAAATAAATAGAGATCGCTGTCCTTTTATGAGCGCATACCGAGTCTTGTCAAGTAAAGTCAAGTAGGCTTTTTTTGTCATTTTAACCACATACAGTTCAGTACACAGTGAAACGAAAACAACGTTCCTCCAGGACCAATGTGCCACATACATACAACATAAAATTTACAACATAGATTAACAAAACTAACTAGCTAGCTAAGACCCCTAATTAGCTGACTAGCTAAAACAAAACAAATTAACATCATAAATTAACAAAGCACTATACATAGGACGGCAAAAGACAAACATAACGTGCATATATATCTTGCACAATGTGCACGTGCAAACAAGAGCAACAACTCAACGACTCAATTTAATACTCGGTGGTAATGAGCTGAGGAAATGCACATAACTTGTACGTGAAATGATGGATGAAACAGTAAACATTTCTTGTTAAAGTCGCAGCAAAGTAGCACTTGGGCTCACATGGTATGCATACGATGGGTACATATGCAGCAATAATTTTGTGCGCACTTGGGCACAGATACCGGATATATTGGTGTGGTAGAAGGCTGACAAAATTAAATTCTATTAGTCCCAGTAGAAAATTTAGATTTTCATCCTGATATTCAATTCGGTGTTTTAAAGACCTTAATTCACAACTAATCTCTCTCTGTTTCTCTCTCACAGGTAAGCCATCATGATTCCTGTTACCGAGTTGCGTTATTTTGCCGAGACACAGCCGGTGTATCGGATCCTGAAGCCATGGTGGGACGTTTTCACCGACTACATTTCCATCGTCATGCTGATGATCGCCGTGTTTGGGGGCACGCTGCAGGTCTGCCTTTCTATCCATTCATCTCCTTCTCATTTCTTTCAAGCGTCTTGTTTTTAAAGGGAATTTTTTATTTTTCTGCATCAAAACATGAAAGATTATTTAGACATGGGATGTGCAACACCTCAGGCTTTGTAAATCCATAAAATGTCTTACTGTCTTTCAGATATATCTCACTTTTAAATGTTCCATTCAGACATATGAAGTATTTGCCGTTCTCAAGAGAGTGTACATAAAGCGTCGTATACTATAAGCCAGGGTTGCCAGATTAACAAAATCCCAAGTAAACAGTCCTGAAAACCCCTCGAATATGGTGGTTGGAAATATTTGGAAAAAAATATTCAGAGAACATCAAAACCTGACTTTGCAGTAATTTGAATGTTTCTTTGTGCTTTCAGGGGAAACCCAGCCAATCTGGCAACATGACTCATGGTTTTACAGCATCATTTTCTAGATAACCGGGACTGATCGGTTCACTTTACGTAATCTGTAATCAGTATGTCGTAATCACGCACGTGCCAATTTCCAGACGGGTGAATGCATTAGGGGTGAATCCGACCCCTTCAATTTCATAAAGTAAAAGTTATGGAAAGGACTGCATGTCTGAAAAGGGCTTAAGACATATCAAGTCATGTCAACATCATGATGTCAAAATGCAGAAGAAAAAAATTCATCCTATTTGAAGTTGGAGGGAAAATATACTAACAATTGATGGAAACACTGTGTGTCTTTTAATGTTGTTACTCTTCTTTGGAACATGATTTAATGGAAACGCGGTGACTTTTGGGAAATTTGCTTAAAATGCTCTTGGATGAAACTCTTAGAGGTTTCCACACCCACTGAAACAACTTGATGGCTTGTTGATGAGCTGAGGAAATGAGCTCGGTACGCTTGAGCTGCAGAGGTTATTCCTAGAGTTATTCCACCGCCCTGATCTAAATTTGTATATCCGTGTGGATAAAATACAGGAAGATTTTATGCACTTTTGGTCTTCGATAACCCAGGACAAGATGTTCCTGGCTTGTATGCCCAACCTTAAGCCTAAAATCATCTCCCCACTGGGCGTCTGAAAGGAAACGCTTTCTCTGCACTGCACATTATCTGGTCGATCATAGTTTCCTTTAGATTTTTACCAGGTATTTTAGGGCAGGGACCGCAGTCCAGATGCTGTAAACGCTGAAGCAGAACTGATCAGTTTAGGGGAAATAATAACCTGGCTTTAGTCTAGCCACTTCATTTACCCAAGCATAAACCATCAAGGCTGCAGGTGGAGATTCAGTTTTTCCAGTTCAGTGGCATTATGTAAATGATTTAACTAAATCAGAAATTAACAACAGAGAGCTTTTTTAATTTACTTTTACAGTAGGTACACTCACATGGACTCCACTAATATGGGGAATAAAAGCCCAATCGGATTAAAAATGCATCATGTAAACACTTGATTTGATTGTTTCTTTTTTTTGTTGTTGAAATAAATATAGTCTTCCTGGGCACGTTTACTCCAGCGCAGAGTCATTTTCCAGGAGGGAAATTTCACTTCTGTTTATGATCAGTAATCCTGTGAGAACAACTCTCTCTCCCACCTGTGTTTTCTGGCTCTCTGGCTAAAGAAAGGCCACTGAATGACTCACCGTTTCCCACGTAGTAAAGCATCTAGGGTTGCTCCGGTCAGTGTTTGTGTCATACAATCCCCAATTACAGACATCAGGATTGACCGATAACAATTGCTGATCATGTGTGTGTGTGTGTGTGTGTGGATTATTGGGATCTTCCATTTAAAGTTTTTTGTTTATTGTAGTAGTAGTGTTTACTATCTATAGTTGTATATAACTATTTCAAACAGCAGTGCTGAAATATAATTAAGATCTTTGAAAGTATCATACATTTTAAACTTTAATTTATCGGCAACGTATGCAACATATTCTATTCTCTTATATATATATATATATAAATAAATAAAACTGAAACCAAAAGAATAACCTAGCATCAAGGGACGGTCACGCAGCTTCTGCAATACAGTAAGTGGTTGAGTGAGGGTCATCATACAAGATTTAGCTTCTGCTGTTTTTTTTGCGGATAACTTTTCATATTCAAATTATTCACAATGTGATGTTCTTTATTAACGAATAAGGTTGTTAAAGCTTTTGGCAGACGTTCTACCATGTGGTTTTGCTTCTGAAAAAACTGCATATTGCAAATTTGATATCCTTTAAAGAGATTTAGTAATATTCCCAGACTGGTAACGACACGGCGTGGCATATGGATGTCGAGTCGGGTATTTGACGTCGTCAAATTAGTATCGGTTTAAATGATCAGCCAGGTGAGAGACAACCGATCTGTAAAAAGTAAGTGATTATTGGCCGATCGATCGGAGCATCCTTAGAGACTGAGTTCTTGTAACCAGTCGGAAAAGCTGGAAAGTCAAACTTTACTTTAAAGTTTACCAACTTGTGTCCTGACAGATTAAATGCTTCATAGCAAGTAGGACAGCTTTTGTAATTTCTGATGAAATGCTTTGAGCACGTCTATACACATCAGATCGGCATCCATGTAAAGTTGGAATGATATCAGGCGGATAAAGGAAATATTGTCCAATCTTAGCGTTATTTAAAATTTTAAATACTAAAGCTTGACCCGAATAGCTAATGCAACACAACATGCCTGTACATTCCCATGTTAATGACCTTACTTTGTCCCACAAGCTTTTCACCATCTTTTTATGTTTACAAAAAAATGGAAAAAGGGGGCATAATAGTTTTACATTCGTATATTTGACGAATGTTGCTGCCTTTATCTCGTTCAGCAGCAACATTTCTTACTGCAAATGAAACACATTTACCAGTCAGGTCAGCTCTATTACAACCTGAGTGGACTGTAGGAAGAGTAGAGATAACGAATGCTCTCTTTTGGCTTCAGGTGACGCAGGACAAGATGATCTGCCTGCCGTGCAAGTGGGTAGTAGATGGACACTGCTTGCCACTAACCACCAACACATCCACCCCTCAGCCCGAGCCACGCGGCATCCAGTACGAGCTGGATCGGCACCAGTACAACTACGTCGACGCCGTGTGCTACGAGCACAAACTGCACTGGTTTGCTAAGTACTTCCCGTACCTGGTGCTACTCCACACACTGGTGTTGCTAGCATGCAGCAACTTCTGGTTCAAATTCCCGCGCACCAGCTCTAAGCTCGAACACTTTGTCTCCATCCTGCTGAAGTGCTTCGACTCACCATGGACCACGCGCGCCTTATCCGAGACCGTGGCTGAAGAAAGCGACGCCAAGCCAGCAGGCAAAAGTGACGATCGGAACGACTCTAAAGACAAGAAGAAGGCGTCGAGCGTGAGTGATCAGGACGTGGAGGCCAGCATACCCATGCTGCAGCGCACCAAGTCACGCATCGAGCAGGGAATCGTCGACCGGTCGGAGACAGGGGTGCTGGACAAGAAAGAGGGAGAGCAGGCTAAGGCGCTTTTTGAAAAGGTGCGTGTCTGAAACAACCACTAAGAATATATATATTTTTGTCCATGACAGTGGAACCTTGGATTACGAGCCTAATTTTTTCAGGAAGCGGGCTCGTATTTCAAAACTTATTTTTCGTATTTTTTGTAAACCAAAATCGAATTTTCCCGTAAGAAATAATGAAAACTCAAATGATTCGCTCCACAGCCCAAAAAAATAAATGCCTAAAATAATTAACACAAAAAAATTAAGAAAAAATAAAACAAATTAACCTGTACTTTACCTTTTGAAAAAAAGTAAAAATAAATCCCGACAGATAAGTGTTTCCGTTTGTGCACGCAGGCGCTGTGCGTGCGTGCGTGCGTGCGTGCGGGCGTGCGTGCGTGCGGCTAAAGTAAGAAGCCCCTCCACCTTCTCATCTTACACAGTTACTTACTCCACTCTTTTCACACACGCGCACACAACGAAAACACTGTTTTATCGGGAAAATAAACAAGAAATCTCTCTAATGACACTCGCTAATGACTTGCTTTTGCTTTACACGCACGCTGTACACACATGCATACAGACACAAAATAAAATATGTTTTACACACACACACGTGGTCACAGTGTTATAGTAAACA
>JAOVVA010000021.1:2159348-2170360 GCA_028565275.1 Leiocassis micropogon
GTTTACAGAATGCTGTGGGTGAAATCCTCTAGGGAAACGTGTGTGTGTGTGTGTGTGTGAGTGTGTGTGTGTTTTGCAGTCGTGGCTGATTAAGCATGGCGCAGGGTTTTTGTGTGTAATTAATGATGTGTCTCGTGCTCTCTCCCCTGGTAAAGGCTAATAGGATTTCCCTGCCCTGGGCTATGGCACTGAGAGGAGGTGCAAACGAAAGAGAGAGGCAGGGGGAAAACAGGAGGAGGAGAGTAGGATGTGCGGAGAAGGGGGAACGGAAGGGGATGGCTGATGTGATGGGATAATCGCACTGACTTACTGATGGGATGTGGGCCAAGGGAAAAATCTGGCATAAATGGAAGTACTTTTATTCTCCCTAGAATACGAAACCCTGGATAGACAAATTTATCCTTGTGTTTTGTTTTCTGTGTGTACATTTTGGCTATCTGACAGTGTATGTGCTTTCTCTGGCATTTAAGACTATGTAAGGGGGAAAAAAACCAAGTTATAAGTAAATAGTAAATAGTCATTGATGGTATGGTGTGATAAAGTGTGACTAAGCAAACAGCATGCCCAAAGTGTTCTAGTGCTCTTAGATCACATCAATTTGCTTATGATTGCAATTTTCTAGTTTGGTATGAACGATCTGTCAAACCTGTTATATGTTTGTAGAAATATTGAAAGTTACTTTTTTTGAAAAAAAGTCTATATGACGACAGAAATTTAGCTGGTTGAGGGAGCAACTGTGTATAGCAACTATAAACAGTTGCTTCCTCAACCAGCTAATTTTTCACTTTTTGGAAGTTAATGAACTTACTGTTATACAGTATTAACACTGGCTACTTTATAAGAAAATGTTTGTTTCCTTACACAAAGCCTTTCTCTAGTTCACTGGTTATACAGTACTGTGCAAAACTCTTAGACAAACTTTGTTATACATCTTTATTTTACGATTGTTATTAAGTTAAAAAAAAACACAAATTGTACCTGAGTCTAGGACTTTACTGCTTTTAATAGTATTTTTATAGCATGGTTTCTATTTTTGTAGTATAGTTCAATGTAAAAACTACTTATTTAAAGAGATTCTTGCTCGACAGCAGTGCCTTTTGCACAGTACACTACATTATTTTTTCGCAAATAGCAACATTGTTACTCTGGTTATTGCTAGTTTTTTATCATGTGGAGCATAATATATTTAAGCAATATCACATGAGACGGACTGCTGTTGTACTGAATATTAGCACAGTTGTTGGCACAACAGCATAACCTCGAGTTTTTATACAACATTTATTGATAATCACTAGAACATATCCCCCTGTGACTAGTGGAACTAGTGTTGAGCTGGCAACTGACAGTTAGTGTAACTAACAGGGATGAAAGTAGTTTTACATTTTTATTGGTACTATGTAGGCAAAAGGCGAGGAGAATAAACCATGGAGGTGGTGAGCAGTTCTGTAAATCTTGTAAGTTCCTCCTTATGCCTCCATGTATTCCACTTTAGAATAGCCTCAGGTAAATAACTGTTCTGGGGTTGAATCCCAAACGCGTAAAATTGAAAGCTAGTGCACTATGTAGGGTCTAGAATTCCTTGTTCCACATACGAAGTAGTAACTTTGTTACTCAGGGTTTACAAGTACTCTACTCTATGCTCTACTGTATATCAGCACTCATGGAATGCCTCTTGTCCAATCAAATTACTTGGTTGGAACGAACTGCTGTCTAATAAGCAATAAATACAATACTGGAAAAAACTTTTCAACTTAAAATTTTCTCTTATAACTCTAAACTGTAAAATACAAAGTTGGCATGTCCGTACATTGAAGATATTGAAAAATCGAAGATAAATTTTTTTGGGGGGGACGTAAGATAAGTAAGAGACACATCAAGATGTTTTTTTTTTTTTTTTTTTTTTTTGTCTGTTTCTGTTTGTCTGTTTGTGCAAACATCACGCAAAAATTACTGAACGGGTTTTGACAGGTGTACTTGTCCGAGCTTGAGGTAACATATAGACTTTGTTTCATCGGAATCGGCCCACAGGAAAAGGAGATATGCTACTTTGAATTCGAAACGGACAACACCCTTATACCATGAAAAAATTTACCTTGAAAAATGTGCACGTATGAGTGTGCAATTAAATTCCACATGGACAAAGTCACAGGCACAATTAGTATATATATTCGCTACCGCACAAAAGTTTGGGATTAATTAATTGTTAATTGGTGATGTTTGAGGCTGGTGACTCTAAATAAAACTTCTCCTCTGCCGCAGAGGTAGGTTTTTGTCTTGCTTTCCTGGGAAGGTCTTCATGAGAACGAGTTTCATCATATGGTGCTGGATGGGTTTTGCAAATGCACTTGACAATACTGTTCTTGCAAGAACTGTTCCAGAAAGGCTGACCTTCATATCTTAAAATAACAACTGACTTCTTGTTGTTGTTACATAATTACCTAACTCCATATGTGTTATTTCATAATTTAAAAATCCCCAGTATTGTTGTAGAATGTAGAAAATAAATCACTAAAGAAAAAACAAAAAAGAGCTACAGTCTATATACAGTGACATTTAAAGAAGTCAGATAGACCCTGGCATTTTTAAGGGCTTGATATGCCAGTATAAGCATGATCAGTTGTAAAATGTGTTTGGGATGATAAAGCGTCAGAAACCGATTTGCTTTTCCACCAGTGGCTCAGTTAATTGAAAACCTCTATGGCATCTAAACTGCTTAAAAAATCTGTAGCTGTAATCACCTTTCATCAGGCTTAAAACTGAACAGTTCGCAAAATGTTAAATGAAATAGAAATGAATGAAAATGTCATTATTCATGCATTCAATTGTTATAAAGGCTACTTTTTAAGCAAAATGAGGCTGGATGTTAACTGGATGACCTTTTAAATAGTTTTTTTGTTAATTTTTTATTTAGTTCCAACACAATGTAGAGCATAAATATTTCTTATTTGTTGGACTAAAAGAAAAAAAAAACTGGAAACTTTAAATGCTATTGATTATCGACGTACATTTTAAACTAAAGAACATTTGAAAATTCCTGATTCCCGGTCAGGCTCGATTCCCATCTCTGTGTGCATGGAGTTTGCATGTTCTTCCTGTGCTTGGTGGGTTTCCTCCAGGTATTCTGGTTTCCTCCCCTCAGTCTAAAGACATACACATTAGGTTAATTGGCATTCCCAAATTGCCCGTAGTGTGTGAATGAGTGTGTGTGCCCTGTGATGGATTGGCACCCTGTCCAGGGTGCACCCCGCCTCGTGCCCTAAGTCTCCTGGGATAGGCTCCCCGCGACCCTGAAGACAGGATAAAGCGGTATAGACGATGAGTGAGTGAGTAAACTACTGTAGCTAGCTACATCCATTGGGTAGTTGTGGCTCAGGTCTTTAACCTGGTGCCCATCTGACTATTCCAAAGGTAAGGGGGACCCAGCGACATAAAAGATAATCCAGAATGGACAGTGGACAGTGATAGGGCGGACCAACATTAAAACACCTGGAAAGGTCACTATTTGAAGCATGGCCTACTCTCACTTGTTAAGAACAGCTTGGTCCATGTGAGTCACTCACTCACTCACTCACTCATCCACTCACCCACTCACCCATCATCTATACTGCTTTATCCTGTATACAGTGTCACGGGGTCCTGGAGCCTTTCCCTGGAGATTTAGGGTACGAGGCGAGGTACACCCTGGATGAGGTGCCAATCCATCGCAGGCCACACGCATACATGGGCAATTTGGGGAACACCAATTAGCCCAATCTGCATGTCTTTGGATTGTAGGAGGAAACCGGAGCATCCGGAGGAATGCCACCTCCATGTGAGTCATTTAAGAAAAATGACACAAGAGATGACAGACCAAGACCGTGGAGAGTCTGCCCTTATGATGATGTGTCCAAGAACATCATGGTCTGTATTTAAGACCATCTGTGTTAACATGACGCATCCTTTATAGCATAAGAAGGAAGGCTGAAGATTCATAATATGCATGTTCAGGAATGAGATAAACAATCCTTTGGGCATGGCGGGATGTTAGAGTATTAGAGGAAGTGTCCTAGGAGCCATGAGGAAAAGGGTAGAAAGATGGGCAGAAAGTGATGAGAAAATGCTGGGCATTGGTATTGGACACAATTATGGTGTAAATTTCACGATGTTGGACGAAGGGCCATTACAAGAATTGGGATAGAGAATTACCCGCTCTTGGAGATAGTAAGGCTTCTGGGACATTGTTAAGAGTTTAAGATAAATGCAATCAGCTCATCTCTATCTAGAAGAATTGAGCCTGGGGATATTAGGGTGTTCAGTTTAGGGTGTAGGGTCCAACAGAAGTGGTATATATTTTCTGGTCTAGGTTAAAAGACTCATGAGACAATATGCATATATTAGGGAAAAACCAAGGCTTTTGAGAACACAGATGTTTGGTTATTCGATGAAGAGAAACATTGACAATGTCTGGGAATGACATCGCTCTAGGGGACATGATGATCATGTTAGGGTGTGTGATTGAGGGAATAACAAAAGGGGAGTTCATAAGACCGTGTAGTATGAAGGGCTAATGTGACATTATGTATGTATTAGGAAATCTAAAGGCTTTTAAAGATGTGATGGATCGGACATGGAATGAAGAGTCTAGGGGACATCATGGAACTGTATGGAAAAATTAGAATGATATGGCCAACATATGGTACAGGGTGGTACAGGAATCTAGGGGACATCATGAAGATATGTTAATAGTAAATAGGTCTAGGAAGTACTGGCAATGTTGACATACAGAACAGATACTGGACATGATGCAGTATATACACAACAGTCCATAGAAGACTGTGCCAATGGTGGAGGTAAAGTACGGGATGAAGTGTCTGACAGCCAGGATAGAGAGGTTAGGAGGTCCACTGAAGGGTCTCGGGAAAATAAAGTCGTTAGGATGTTTAGGATGGGGGTTGGAGGCTACTATGATTCTGAGGAGCTGATAGCGTGAAGGAACAAATGGTGTGAGAGAGAACAAGGAGGTGATTTATAGCAGCGGACTTTCTCACTGAAGCACAACAGGGAAATCCATTCCAAAAGGGTATCAGTGATGATGGCCTTTAGGGTGTATGCGTTTGTGTGTGCACATACACACCATGAAGACAAAACACATATTAGAGTAATACAATGATAAACACTTTCAAAGTTGCATAGCTGCCAATAGCTCCGTGACCGGAGAATAACTTCTTTCTATGTGTGTGTGCGTGTGTGTGCAAGCACTTGAATGCTCCTCATAGCAGTATTAGTAATGCGGCCTCTCTCTTCTCTCTTCCTTTGCTTTCCAATAAAGTCATCTGCCTCTTCTCAGACCAAACCCCAGGGACCAAACAGAGGGAAGGAAGACGGGTAAATAAACGGAGACGGTAATGGTGCAGCGGCACTGACGAGCACGTCTGACTCTGCGTGTGTGTGAAGGCCCTCGGCACCCCTTTCACTTTACCCCTTATGTTAAAGGCAGTCAGGGGGAAAATTGGAGACGGCACAGATCTCTGCAAGCACACCTGAGACTGGGAAAGGAGGGACGGAGGGGGAGGTAAGAGGGAGAACAGAGAGATAGTGATGACAAAAGAGTGGTTGGTAAAATTTAGAAGAAAAGAAGAGAGGGAGATCGGATGGAGCAGTGGAAGAGGAGATGGTCTGGCAGAAGATATCGATGCAAGAGAGAATTGCAGGAAGATGATGAAATATGGAAGAAAGGGAAGGAGACGTTGAATGAAACAGAGGAAGAAAGAAGGGAAAGAGACGCAGAAAGAAGAGAGAACAGATGTGCAAGAGGGATTATAAGGGTTTACAAGGAGGAAGAGGAAAGGGAGATAAGATGGAGGATAGAAAGAACAAAACTGCATCTGAGAGAGAAGAGATAGAAAAAAGGATGGCAGAATTGGAGAAAGATAAGATGTAGAGAATACGCAGGAGAATGCATATAAGAGGGGTGAGGTAGGAGAAGGAGAAAAGCAGATAAAACAGGAAGAAGATATGAGTAAAATTCAAAGAAGGGAGGAGAGAAGAGGTCTGCAGGTTTCCAGATGGTTCTTTAAATGTGCGAGTTTAAGACTGATGGCCTTGAAATGAATGAGAATGTGGAGCGATGTTCGCAGCACTGTGCCTTGGTATTTTTTTATGAAATATTCTACTGTTGACGTGGCACTGAAAAGGAAACAAAATGCTTCTGAAATTTACAAAGTTCTACTGTATATGGGTATACTATACTGCAGGTACCGTCTTGCAGTGAGCTGCCTGTGAATCTGCCTCATTACTTGAAAAAGAAATTGTAGCAAGACCTGATCAGTGTTTTAAACAATTTGGATCAATATCTCTAGTTCCATCACCATTCATTTATTTAAATTATTTAACTGAAGGCATCTTATCAGACCAGAGACTAGCTTCAGGGCTATAGATGTTAAGTCAGAAAGTGAAGAGTATTTATTTTTAATTGATTTGAATTGCCCTCTTTGGTCTGATTAGTGCACTAAAAACATGGCATGATGTAGAAAAATTAACCGATTAGCCATAACATTAACACACTAAAATTGGTGACCAATTATATAGTGGTAAACTGTTGAGAGGATCATGGGCACCCATGCGCTCAGGGACCAAAGGCTAAACCATTAGGTCGGATCCTACAGAAAAGCCAATGCTTTGGGGCCCAGCAGCCAAAGACCACTGACCCAGCCATGAACTTCCCCAAATCCCAATCTGATCGAGAAAGCCATTCCAAGGAATGGACAAACAAGTGTGATCTATGGATGCCCTGGCCCACACCCACAGCACCCAAAGGATCGACTGCAAATGTAATACTGGTCTTAATATTTTGCATTATAATTTTATGGCTAATCAGTGTAATGTTTGGACGGGCTGCTCCTGGCAAGGGGTCACCGCAGAGGGCCATCAGATCTCCACACAACTTAGTACAGGTTTTACGCCGGATGCCCTTCCTGACAAAACCCTCCCATCTTTCTAAACAGATTGGGACTGGCACTGCATGCAGTGGCTGGGTAGTATGGGGTTCTTGCAACCACCAAAGCCATATACTAATCACTATTGGTTGAAATTAAAAGATAACTGTTGCCAGTCATGTTAGTTACTTAGCCAAAACTTTGGAAGCAACAAAGTTTATACAAATAGACCTTCACAAATTTGAGTCATAACCCTTGTAGAGATGCCATTGTGGCTCAGTGGTTAAGGCTCTGGTTCTTAATTTTTTAATTTCTTTTAACATTATAAAATAATGATCTGATGATGGGAGTCAAACCCGAGCACTACCAAATTGCCGCTGTCGAGTCCTTGAGTAAGATTTACTGACTTCCGATGATGTTCCACTAGGACCAGCTTTAGCTCTGTATTCATGAGCATGACCCTCTGGTTCCAAGACTTCCTCTCAGTCCTTCTGCCAAATGTTCTTCTATTAATGTACACACAGTAATAATGTGCAAGTTGATCTCTGGTCATGTAAATAACTAACAATTGTAAACAATTATAAATGAATTGGAAACTGTTAACAGTAACTAGAGGAAACCACAGCTGGTATATGTACACCTATAAGTAAGTTACCAGAAAAAAATCTGGCATATTCTTAGCATGCTCATTAAAAGATCCAGCTGTTTTACTCATGAACTGCACAAATCTGTATCTAGCACTAGTGATTTTTTCCAGCAAAGTCTTTTCACACCAAATATTGACTGTTTAATTGATTACTCTTTAGTGACCTTTATAGAAGTTTCTTTTATACAGAAATGTTTTGAAAAGCATATTTTCTTTTCTTTTGAATGTTCCCAAGATGTTTGCATTGTAATGTAAATGAAACAACAGTTTGGTTTTACTGACCATGCTGTAGAATATGAGAATTCTTCTGGTAATATTGTCACATTTGCTTCATTCTGTTTTCATGCAAAACCCAGAAAGCGACATAAGGTTTTATTTAGTTTCCATCTGAAAACTGGTCTGTCAAGTATTTATTAATTTTTAAATTTGTGAAAAGTTTTGTATATAATATGACAGACATAATAGACATATAAAACACCTTTTGTAATAAAGATAATACAGTGCCTAGGACGCCTTCTAATTCTGTGGTCGTTCTTAATTTTTTATTTCTTTCAACATTATAAAACAGTGCTAAAGGCTTCCAAAATATGCAATAACCTTCTTTAAACAGTTGATATCGAAATCTGCTACTCCTGTTCTGTAGAGCTTTTATCATCTGCAGCAGAGGTAAGTTTTAATCTTGCTTCCCTGGGATGGATGCGAATGCACTTGACAATACTATACAGTATAATACAAATCTGCACGAACCTATTCCATATATATATTTAGACAAAAAGTGTTTAATTTTTTTTTTTATGTGAAAATAGGAAATGTCGAGGCCTAATAAGGAATGACAGTATCTTTGGTTCTTCTTAAATTATTTTTAACAGTCCTACAAGGTTGAAGAGGCCTCTTATGCTACTATGATTATTCTTACAAGCTCTACTCAGCCTTGACTAAGACTCAGTTGCCATAACAACAGCATAATGTGAGGTTTAATTATTAAAGTGAATGAGCTTCACTTATCTTAAAGACCTCTAAAGTTTCTGGCAAGATGGAAAGTTTGTACATGACCTTGGTCTTAGTCACTGAGATGTACAATTTAAAGAGAGACAGATTGATGGCAGGTTAACACCTTGTAGAGATCTGTAAAATTTCCATGCAGCATCAAACATTTCTGTTTCACAAGGATTTGAGTGGTAAGTTGTCCAAAATACTGGAGGAATCATTTTGGATGTTGGTATTTATTAAAATAAATTGGCAAAATCTATTTTTTTTATTCTCGACTCCTGTAAAGTTTCTTGTCCCAAGATAGCAAAGTAAAGCAAATGGGCAAATTGCCAATGGTTAAATTATATAAACATGTCCATCTATTCAGAATGCATTTTCTCTTTTTGCTTCCTTTTAACCTTTTTTAATTTTAAACTTATTTAACCTGTGAATCTCATATTCTGACTCAAGTCAGAGTGCTGTTCTATCCAGAGACATAGTTATTATTTAAAGCTATGTCTATGGCCACACTTGCAAGAACTAAAACCTCCTAACAGAAGTAAACTAGCAGAGCTTGTCATTTATGAACTTTGTCGACATAGCATTTGGGTTTGTTGTACGTTTCCTTGTTAAAAAAAGAAGGGTCAAATTATTGTGCTGTAAAAACGAAACAAACTAACAAAAAAACTAAGGAAATTTTAAATTACTGGAACTGGCTTAAGAACCCCTTCAACATATCATTAAAACCCTTAAGAATAGTGCTAAACCAACTTTATGGAAGAAATGGATGGAGATCACTTGGTGAAGTTGAATGGCAAAAACAGTCAACAGTAAAAACCCACAGCTAGTACAGTAGTTTAATTGTTGAGGTAAGAGGATTTCCATACACCAAGATCACAATGTTTTAGGAATTCTTAGGATTGAAACTAAAACCACTTTTTAGTAAAGCTAATCAGAAAAAAGGGCTTCAATTTGGTAGGGAGCATAAAGATCAGACTTTGGAAGCAATGAAAAAAGTTATGTAGTCTGATGAGGGAAACACCTGAAGCAATGAATCCATCATGCATAAGCCCACTGTACAAGCCTCTGGAAGCAGTGTTATGATCTGGGGTTGCTTCAGTTTAAGTGCATTATTGTCAGTTGACCCCCCCAAAAAATCCTGGAGGTGCAAGGCGACTGTGCTAACCATCTCTGAATCACATGTAATTTAAATCGAAAGAGATGAATAGACCAATGGGACGTCTTTTAAAGAACTTGTAGAACATTAAGTAAAAATATTTTGCACCACAGTGAAATTATTTTTTTTATTCTGATTGTTCAATAGAATAAATTGTATACACGTACTCCCCTTGTTTACAAACGAGTTCCGTCTCGGGAGAACGTTTGTAAGTGGGACTTGTTCTTAAGTCCAAAAAAGTGAGTCTTATACACCATTGACACGAATATACAATGTAAGGCATATCAATCCACTTGACTAAATCTGTCCCATTTCCCCACCCTGCCATTATGTGTCAAAAATTGTAACCAAGCTTAAGAAAATGAGTTTCACAGTGAAACGTGAAATGTAACAGTGTTGTTGCTGTGCCTGGAGAGACGTCCTGTATGCCATTTTGTCTCAGAGCTGTTTTCCACTGTATTGGACTGTGAACTCTGAACTCTGGACTGTGTTTTGTTGAGGATTTTACAAAATTAGGATTATTCACCATCAGGACAGCTTTACAGGACAGCCATTTTCTAAATCGCGCTCCTGGACTGATTCATTGAAACTGGTGAGGCCAACTCATTTCTCCCGCACCCCACACGTAAACACATACAATATAATCGACTTTAGACATTTTATACGTTCACTTACGCACTGAAAATATTGCATATAAATTGTTCGCATCTATAAATGTTTGTAGAAACGTAGTCCATTTGTATTGTAACTCCAATGTTTGTAAGTCTGGGACTACCTGTAAAAAGAACTGGGCGATCCTTCTACGACATCACCCACAGGTTTTCTAAAGAGTGGTTTTGAAGCTCTACTGTGAGAGCTCTGGTCTTCGCCATCTTGACAGGAACTGGCTCTACCTAAACCCTGGTTAATCCATAAATGGGAAAATGGGTGGAACAAACAGCACCTGGTTGTTGGTTAAAACATACCTACTTACCTCAGTTACCACAAGGTAGTTTAGCTGTAGTTTACCTAAAATGCTACCATTCATTTATGTGCTGCATTTGATTGAATACTGCACGTCATAAGTTAAACTCACTCACTCACTCACTCACTCATCTTCTATACCGCTTTATCCTGTATTCAGGGTTGCGGGGACCTGGAGCTTATCCCAGGAGGCTTAGGGCACGAGGCAGGGTACACCCTGGACAGGGTGCCAATCCATTGCAGGGCGCACACATATACACACACTCACACACCCATTCACACACTACGGGCAATTTGGGAATGCCAATTAGCCTAACCTGCATATCTTTGGACTGTGGGAGGA
>JAOVVA010000021.1:2179240-2198042 GCA_028565275.1 Leiocassis micropogon
ATCAACACACCAGGTTTAAACTAATACTGTACCTGTATACTCTAATACTAATGTCTGTCTGTGTTCACACAACAGTTAAAATTTTTATTTGTGTGTTTGTGAACACGTTTTGTTAAACACAAATAAACTATAGTAGTGTTCTTTTGTAACCTTGTGCAAAATAAATCTGTTGAACTCACGAATAAAATCTGCCTCATAATAACTGATGTAATGCTTTTCAAAAACATGTTATAATGTAGAAAATGCATTTAGCATTTGTAAATTATCCTAAGTGTACTGGTAACACATTTGCAATACTGTAGTATAGAAGACTGTGTGTACTGTATGATATTATAAAGTATATTTGTATTAACCACAAAGTGTACTTTTTTTAGTATTTGTAATTGACCAAAAGTATAACAGCATGCTACTGCTGCAATAAGAATATACTCATAGTATATTAATCATGTATTTGTAACACAGTAAAAATAGCTGTAATGTACTTATAATACATTAAATATATACTTAAATTGTATTAATTACTGTCAGGTATGTACCTTAGTACACACACAGCCACATACTTTAAGTGTACTAAGTATACTTAAAGTTGTCTTAATTTAGCACATAAAAGTACACTAAATACACTTAAGTTATACTTTACTACAACTTAATTACAATTAAAAATATATTTAGCACAAAATTAGTATGTCAAAAATAGCACACTTCAAATTAACTAATCATTAGTATGGATGCAAGTATACTTAGCACTTTTTTTTTTTCACAAGGGTATGCTTACTGACACATTTTTTGTTTATGAATTTGCTGTTGCTATGCGATACACTGTATATCAAATTGTTCATAATATATACTCTATTTTAATCCTAATGTCTGAGTTAATCATTTTTATTAACAATCCTGAGTTAAAAATATAGAAAATGGTAACATGGGAATACTTGCTAATACTTTGGACAGTTCATTGTATATGTTTTTTTTTTCTACACTCTTATTTACTATGTTAAAATAATTCAAGTGGAACATATCCTAGAGCTAGCCTTTACTGAACATTTTACCGGTTGTAATTTAAAAGTATATTGATACAAAATGCTAAACCAAATATCAGCATCTACAGCCACAGACTAAGACTATGAACAGTATTAATTGTCATTAAATGTGATTTCTGCATTTCAACACAGCAGAGATAAGCAAAAGTATGCTTCCTTTAAAATGTATCATTTATCATATTAGGCATCTGGGACTGTTCTGTGCATGCACTGAAAACATAACTATGCTTTTGTGTGTGTGTGTGTGTGTGTGTGTGTGTGTGTAAACACAATATGTGGTGTTGTCTATATCTAAAGGTATCCAACTGTGCTCCTTAGTGATACTGTATAATCCAGTACATTCATTGTTATAGAGCATATACAAGTAAAAATATAACCTCATATGATACAAATAATCATATAAATCATGCCCAAAGATTATCTAATTAATTTTATTTGGTATCACCATCCACTTTATTAGGTACCCCTGCTTTTTCATGCAATCATCCTAGTAGTGATCATGTGGCAGCACCACATTGGATTAAATCACGCAGATACGCATCAAGAGCTTTAAATCATATGAAATAAATAATAATTAAAAAAAACATTATTTCAATGACCTGGTTGTTGGTGCCCGACATATTGGTTTGACTATATAAGAACAACTGCTGCTCTCCTGAGATTTTCATGCACAGCAGTCTCTAGAGCTTACACAGAATGGTGCTAAAACAAACAAAAAATCCAGTGAGTGGCAGTTCTGCAGGAGGTAATGTCTCGTTGATGAGAGAGGTCAGAAGAGAATGGCCAGCCGGTTTGAACTGACAGGAAGGGTACAGTAACTCAAATGGCCACTCTTAACTCCTGTGGTGAGCACAAAAGCATAACAGAATTCACAAAATGTCTAACCCTTAGGTGGACGGGCTACAACAGCAGAAGACTACGTCAGGTTCCAGTACTGTCAGCTCTGAAGGTACACTAAGCAAAAGCTGATCTTTTTTCCACTCTTTACCTGTCTAGTTTCAGTGAGCCTGCGCCCACTGTTGCAGGGGTACAGGTACTCCTATTCAAATGTCTGGTGATTGTATTCAAACTAATTAAATAAAATTAATAGAATAAAATGGAATTTAAATAAATGTAATAGAGAAAAATGAGAAAAAAGGTAAAATGCTGAAGTGTGAGTTTAAGATTGAATAGCACTTCATAGCATATATTATATACTATTTTTATACTGACTGCTCCATTGAATAATAGATAGGCCTAGGGTTATGAGTTATGAGTTAAATGATTACATTGTTCCCTAGTCAAAACTGCTGAACTGATTAAATGTTAAATTCCAGATTGTTTTAAAAAAAGATAAATGCATATAGAGTTTGTGTGTCCATCAATAAAACCCATGGCTTTAATGGCATATTGTAATCAATGGCTTGTCGACAAACTATGTATAACTGTTATGTAGGTCACCCTGGTGTCAACCAAAACAGCTTTGACCCATCGAGGACTGGACTCCACAAGACCTCTTAAGGTATGTTGTTCTATCTTTCACCAAGACATTTTAACTGTTTGTAATGTTGCTCAAACCATTCCTGAACAGTGCCTTACATTGTGGCAGGAGCATTATTATGATGATATCATGAAAAATGACGCATTGCTTTTAGGGTTAAAGATGCTGTGAAGGGGTGACTTGGTCTGAAACAATGTAGGATATAGATAGGTAGTAATTGTCAAAGATCTTGTCAAAAATACATTTAAATGCCAGGACCCAAGGTTTCCCTGGGGAACATTTGAACTGACAACACTCCACAAGAGCTGCCTTTACTGGCAAATGCGCGGGGTTGTCCAGGTGAGGCAAAAGAAATTCTGGTTGATCAGACCAGGCCACCTTCCTCCATTGTTTCCTGGTTCAGTTTTAATGCTAATATACCTATTGCAGGTGCCACCACTGGTGGATAGGGTTCGGCATGGGCGCTCAGACCGGTTTGGAGTAACGCACAGCCCACTACGTGTTCTGACGCTTTTCTATCATAGCAAGTAGCTCTTCAGTAACTCAAAACAAATGGGCCTTCTCTCCCCAGGTGCATCAATGAAACTTGGGAGTCCATAACCTTATTGTCCCTTTACCAGTTGTCGTTCCACTTTTGGTGGATACTAAAAACTGCATGATGACAACACCCCACAAGATCTGGCATTATGGATATGCTCTGTTCTATCCGTCTAGCCATCACAATTTGGCCTTTTTCAAAGTCACTCATATTCTCACGATTGCACATTCTTCCTGCTTCCAACACTTCAAGAATATAAGGTAAATAATAAATAAATAAAACTTTATTATTGTTATACCCTTGCTTTCTACCCTGTTTCATCACCAGTCAGTGGCCACAGACCAGTTAACATCCTACCACATCTACAAACCAATTACTATGAAGTCTATATTGTGCTTCTGTCCAGACACGTGAAGCCAGTCTCATTCTATATCACAAGGCAAGATAACACACTCAGAGGAAATTTCTATCCGCCCTCTTCTACATACATGAGATAATAGATGACACGCAATCGGTTGGTGTCACTGTGATTGACAGGTACTTGGTAACTGCTTTAACTGTCAATCATAGTGATATAATGTTTTTACTCTCTTGGCTTATGGCCACAGATGGCTGTGGAATCATCGGAATTCAAACTCACAATCTCCCAATGATAAGATCACCTTTGTATTTTTTTTTTGGGTGATGCAGTGAAAAGATTTTGTAATGACCCGTACTTTCTTATAGCTAGAAAATCAACTTTCTGGTCCAGGTTTTCAAGACTTGCACTTGAAATAGTGGTGAACATTGTTAAAGTGGGACAAAACCCTCCTTGTTTTGAAGTATCTAGATAATTTACATCTGATTCCAGCATATAATTTTACATTATTTCCACTTTGACTTAAGACACTTTTGACATGTGTCACTATCAAACACATCAATATAAAAAAAAAAATGAAAAAGGTTTTTATATCACACAGGCAATGTGTTAGATACACTGCCCACGACTGACAATCTGTTAGATCAAGCTTTTAAACATCTTGATAAAAATAGTCAAAAATTGGTATTTATATCAAAGTGGTATTTTTACAAAGAGGATGAGGTATATATTTGCACTAACTTTAATACAATCAGCTTTCATCAGTAAAGTAACAGGAAAAAAGCACGAAATGTCAAACTTAAAGTGACACTGTTATTCTCGATAACGCAGTGTAACAATGTTTTTGCCACTGCATAATGAATCACATCACAGATCAAAATCCAGAGAAAAGGCGATAGATGGAAATAAAGAAGATAGAAGAAGAAGATTGTTGATAAAGAAAAAGAAAGAGGAGAAATAAAAAAAGGAACAGAATAAAAACAAACCATCACAGCAAATCACATGGTTCCCATTGTTTTGTTGATATTGTTATATATTTTACAAAATAACCATAAACCAAACACACAACAATATGAACACACATAGAACCCCACAACTTATTTCTTTCTTACTATGAAAGAAAGAAAGAAAGAAAGAAAGAAAAGAAAGAAAGCACATACCCAGCGTATACCTAAAACCTTTCAAGTATTCCTCACCATGCTTAGCAAGCACCTGCTTATTGAGAACAAGCGCCGAACTATTGGGTAGATTTTTATGGAAATGTTTGCCCTCCTCCTGAGTGAGCATTGCTTAGGGATTACACACACACATACACACAAGCTGCTGCTGCACCACACAGGCAGCCTCGCCACATTTACCATTAAACAATGCAATAACCAGCAATAAAAATAAACAAAGGTCAAATGCCACCTCCATTTTGTCTTAAAATAAGATCCAGTTCCAAAGTAAGATTGAATTCCAAAGCAATGTGATTATTAATGGATGTGTATGAGTTTAAACACACAATAGTGTATTTTTAGTGTATTTTTCTTGTGGAGAGACAAGAAATGAGCTTGAAAGTAAGAAAACATTATCAGTTTGTCTTTGTGCCTCATCATGTGAACATTAGTGTGAAGCAAAATCTTTGTAAAGTAGACAAAGTTCTAAATGTTTGTGTTCAGTGAAAAAAATCTGTCCTGACTGCCATGCAGAAGTTGCACTATGATATTAAAAATATATTTATATGTACAATATATACTGTACATATTTCAATAATTGAATCAACATGCTTAACAAATGCTTAAAGTTTGACCTGTATGTGAATGTTGTACGAAGTTAGTATCCACAGAATGACTTATTTTAAAAATATTATACCATGGATTATATGACTAAAATTATAAATTATTTTGCACGATAGGGAAAAACTATTTAGTTTTCTTAAACTTTTTGCAGACAGTTTTACCTGTTAAAATCAAATAAACAAACAAACAAAAAAGAAACAGAACCTCTCTTAACATAAAGCAACTGTTCAAATATTAGGCTCATTATTAAAATGTAGTCAGTAATGTTTTGCCGATTCACCTTAGATTTTTTCCCCCTGAATTTTTCATATACAGATTTGGTCCAATTTGATATTATGTATAGGCCGATTGATTACTGAGCTATTGCTGTGTGAATTACATTCAAGTGTTAAGTCAAAAAAATATATTAATAATATATTTTATTTTGCTGAGTTGTGATTTTTGTAACACATACAAAATAATGCTTTATGGATCTCTGGTTGTTCCTGCACCCTATTATAAGAGCCAGAGATCTAGAATTTATATTAAAATAGTAAATTTGACATATGTTGTCTTAGGGTTCTTCTCAGATTTTTATCTTACCTTCAGGGGTAATACATGGTCAATCTCCTAACATTGTTAAATGATTAGTCTAAGCACATTTTCTTTGGGTAAATGGATTCAGTATGTGAAGAAATGCCCATATGTCACTAAAACTAGCTTTTTATAAAATACTAATATTAAAGCGTATTAAAGAGTCAGTGTGATGTAAAATAATTTATCTAAGAAGATATTAGGCCTGAGGTTTATTTCCTGTTAAATATAAATAATTAAATGAAACCCTTACTTAAAAAAATATTAATACCTAATATTAGTACCTCAAGAAAAAAATATTTGTAGAAAATAAGTTTTTTTGTGATTTTTTCACCTTTTTTATCTTTAAAAAATGTGCCTCTAACTTTACTTGTTTAAAAATATATATTTTATCTTCACTAACTAATTTGTAACAGAAAAAGACAACAATTTAAAAAATGCTTAAAACATCACGAAGGAAATTTTTTTTATTTTTTTGAAAAAAGTCTTACATTTCCAAGTAGCCTATTTAAATAAGTCCAATATAAAGGGTTAACTGTAAACACGTTTACGTTAGTTTTTTTATTTATTTATGTTTTGTTAATTTAACAAAAGTAAAACATCTGGACAAGAAACTTTACCTTATGTGCATTCTCTCCACATCAAGCTAATTCTAATAATATAGACGTTATATAAAGATGCATTTTTAGTTCAGGTTCCACACAGAAAACAAAGCGCGGAAATAGTTGGCATAAACAAGAATCAATGGCAACTAAAACGGCATTCAACCAGGACAAAACGCTGAATTCAACAATGTTAGTAATGTTGTTGCGAAAACCCTGCAATTTGTAAATATGTAATTTATTTAGCTCAATTATTATTTTTTTTGTTTTAGACTCACAAGTCTGCCCGCTTAGGGAGTTACATATGAGAAATGCTATGCTTTTATTTTTCTACACGTCCATATTTCACACGTAAAACATTTCTTCAAGTTATTTCCCTACATAAATATCATTTATTTTTCATATGTGATATTGTTCACACGTTGCCACGCACGTTTAGTTGAATTCTCGTGTTGAAATGCACTTTAGCATGCTTCCATTTTAGGTGATCATATAATATTCATATAATCGCAGGCTTAAATAAACAAAACCCCCAGGATACTTATAATTATGATTTGATCAACTGATGCGTTTAAGCGCGCACAAAATGCCCCAAGCGACCCGAAGGCCTACAGTATAGGCGAATCCCCTACGTGTTTATTAACAGTATACTGTTTATGCGTTAAAACATGTTACCTGGATGACTCGCATGTTGAGGCCGGTCTCCTGCGCGAGCTGCTCGCGGATGTGGCGTGTTGGTTTCGGCGTGGCCACGAACGCCGCTTTGAGCGTCTCCAGCTGTTTGGCCTTGATGGTGGTGCGCGGGCCGCGGCGCTTCTGGCACGCGCTCTGCTCCTCGCCTTCGTTGGTGTTCGTGTCCTTGTCCGAGCACGTGGAGTTGTCCGTCTCTTTCGGGTCGTCCGCGTTTGGCTCGGGGAGGTCGGGCGACAGGCTGCGGTCGGTGCACGACGACACTGAGACGCACAGCCAAGCAACACGGACATTAAACATGGAAAACGTGGCGGACATTTCAAATGTGTGAACACGCATCAGTATCCTAAATGATTTTTACACGGTATGTAGCTAATACAGTAACGGAGTACTGTAGGCCTACATGCACTATCAAAAACAGGGTTTGAAACTTGCACCTCGCTTTCATTCGTAGGCTTTCACTTAGGATAGGTCAACGTAATTGGACCTTCCTTTAACGTTTAGAGAAAAGCTTTAAACGTACACTGCATCCACCATCCACCGTTTTAATACCCGAACCCCAACTGGTGACACACGATATGAAAGCAAGCCAATGATTTTAATAATTTAATGCAATCTATCGACGGAAGTGGTGCAAGGACAATCACCTGGTGTAATATATATATAAAAAAATGACAAATTCTTCACTTGCTTGTTGTAGAGTCTAACCTGTTTGCTCTGCGTTTGTATAGAATGCTGTAAGAATGTCAATGTCAGTAAACTACATATTAACACAAGCCATATTTAGTTCATAAGGATATATCCCCATGATGTGTCACACCAGACAAATGTGCAATCTAAATCATATGCAATGATCTGAGGCATCAGGTCGTTTTATTTTCAGAACATTTCACCCACAGAACCCAAACCAGATGCAGCGTTGTTTTTTTTTTTTTTTACTTAAAAATATATTTTCTTAAAACATTTCCCTACTTATTAATAATATTGCAGTTCAGGTTGATATTATTTACAAGGTTTCCTGTAGGCCATTCAAAGTTCAAATTACTATTCTATTAAAAATAAATAGGCTAACAATCATAATCATAAAATGTCCAACATCAATGAGAACCACGTATTATGCGACAATACATGTATAATTCTTGCTTATTGTTTTTCTCCTTATTTACGAATGAAATTAGCACATTGTCACTACTTCACGTGTACTCGTGGTGGCGCTTATCAATATGAGAAACGAGGCATGAGCATGAATAGAAGCTACACACACTGAGGACTTTACGCGACGTTGGCAGAAAAAAAAATATTGAAGAAAGAACAAACCGTACGGACCACAATATCTTTAAATTATTCAAATGGTTAAAATTGATTACTTTTTTAAGGTAGTGGCAGTAAATGCCATGCAAGTACACACCGTACACAAATGAAATTGATCTAATACGCCATGTAGCCTACATTTGTATGCCTAAAATCATGTATACAGTTACACTAGCCTATATCCACATAAATGATAAAGGGACCATCCCAGCGCCAAGGCACAGTTTATTTTCTACTCTTTTTTCCTTTTTAATTTCCTGAGAGTACATACAGGCCTGGTTTTGTTTATAGTGCGTCCAATTGGTCAGCACACCTGCTGCAATTCTAATATGATATGAAAGTTAGCCCGTCAACATACACAGAATTTAAAGTTGCACTTTCAGTGTCATAATTTGCAAACAATCCACACAGACGTGATTGCAGAGCTACTGGGAAACGTTGCTTTAAGCTCAGTGAGGATGAGATAAATTATACAAGAATTAGCCTATAATCGAAACAAAATAGCCCACTCAGCATTTAGTGTAGGACATACATAAACACAAAACAGTACAACAAACCAGACACATTTTGAGCAGGGCAAAGATAGCAGTCGATGCATAGCCTACCACACACACACACACACACACACACACACAAACAATAATAGTCGTTTCCCCCCAAGTACTAAAGACTTGTGTTGCACTGATGTTCCACATGGATTGCTTCTTGAACAATAATAATTTGGAAAAAAAAATCCTTCCAAAAATGCACTAAAGCCGTGGGTTTAAAGCAAAGTGGACACGAAATTACAACAGAATAATAAAATGGGATATTTAAAGTGTAATTATCATAGGGGATCACTTATAGGCCATCACAGTTTACCATACGGCACGAAGTTCAGTTAATACAATTTTAATAAGGAATTGAATATTATTTTGACATTATAATAATAATAATTATCATAATTATTGTTTTTATTTATATATTTATTTTTATTATTATTTTGACATTATTATTTTTAAGTATTTATATGTAACCTTACACAATGCATCAATTAGCTTAAAATGAATTCATTTATATTTTCATCATCATCATCATCATCATCATCATCATCATCAACAACAACACGGACACAACATGAACTTTTGAACTTATATGCAGTATATTTTCTAGTTAGGGCTGTAGGTGATATTTCTTACTGACTAACACAATATGTTAATTACAAAAAACGTCACTTTTAATAATTGTAACAGAGACACGTGGTGCGTTGTACTAGAACGGGATAATGACGTAATAGAACATAAACACGCTGTCCGTGGTTCTGAACTTGCGCGAGCTTCAGATTATTTTTTTTTAATCACACCTCTCTCTCTCTCTCTTTCTCTCTCTCTGTCTCTCTCTCTCTCACACACACACACACACACACACACACACACGAACACTCACCTGAGTTGAGGTTGACCTCTCTTATGGCGCTCGCGCTTACGTAGTCCTCTTTGCAGACGAACTTGTTCTCGTCGATGACGTAGAGCTCCTCGCCCGTGGACAGCTGCTTGTTGCAGACCATGCACGTGAAGCAGTTCAAGTGGAATACTTTACTTCGCGCCTTGCGCACCAGGTCACTGGGAGAAATGCCCTGTAAACAGCCCGCACACTTCGTGCCAAAACGCCTGCAATAAAGACAGAACATGTGTAGCATTAGAAGTGATGTTATTATTATTATATGTTATATTATTATATTATTATATGTGTTTGTTATTAAGCTTTTGTATGTTTACTTGAAAAAATATTTATATAAGAATGTGGTGGGAAAGTGTATTACCTTTATTTCAGAAATAATAATAATAATAATAATAATAATAATAATAATAATAAGTAAACAACTAATGAATGGTATTATGTAGTAAAACATTCCCCGATTAATCGAACACATCTTAAATCAACCGCCTAATCACTTTGCACACAATTGTCGTTTAACGTCAAAGGCTTTCTTCAGCCATTTTCTTTTCTAGCCTTTGTGTTATCTTAAAGGAAAATAAATCCACAAACAGCAGCAGCATCAGCGTTACAGCCCGATGCAACAGAGCATAATGAGGTGATATTACAGGATTACCAAGACACAATGTTAAACCGTGAAAATCCGAGTGGGAGGTGGAAAGACAATTGACACTTTAAATACACAACCCGGTTAACTCAGTCCTTTAGCCTATTAGACATTACCAAAATATGAAAAAC
The DNA here is from genome assembly GCA_028565275.1 of Leiocassis micropogon. Taxonomy (NCBI): domain Eukaryota; kingdom Metazoa; phylum Chordata; class Actinopteri; order Siluriformes; family Bagridae; genus Leiocassis; species Leiocassis micropogon. The sequence goes on from JAOVVA010000021.1 coordinate 2,189,828, forward strand.
AAACACATCATAGATCTTTTGCTCAGATTAATGCACCGTTATCTTTTTTAATCGATTTTATTGATCTTTTAGGCTATGCGTGTGCTAATCCGTCACAGCATGCACACACAACTGCACGGCCTGATCGGTACAGTTGTCCCTCTGTAACACACACACACACACACACACACACACACACACACACACACACACACACAAACACACATACAAACAATATGCAAATACTATTTAAAAATAAAAACAAACTGAAAATGTAATCATTAGACACAACAGAATAGTGAATATGAAATGGAAAATATTTAACCCTCTAAGTGAGAATTAAGCCTAAGGCTTATTTATTATTTTCCAACAAAGTAAATAAGCTGCTAAGCTTACATGATGTACAATCATATTGTTACGTTAATACTGTTATATATTATATTACTATATATCAGGTGACTATGAGTAGTACAGAGTTGTACAAACACATGTTTTATGCACAAATATTTTAGAAAAATACAGTTTGGAAATAAATGTCGCCTGGAAATCGCAAGGAAAATAAGTAAATAAACAAATCACGCCATATAGATATATCAAGTATATATTGATTTTGGTGGGGTTTTTTTTTTGGTGAATTCGGAAAACAAAAAGGAGAGCAGAGTTTATTTTAACACCAATGTATGAAATCTGCCCCATTTGTTTTGGTATGGATTCTCTCTCTCTCCCGCGCTCTCTCTCTCTTTTCAAATGCATCTCTCCCACTGAAAGGCCAAAACCACTACTTACACAACAAATGGACGCATTAGGGGTGATTAGAACTAATGGCCCCCACATTCACATGTGATGGTCAAGGCCGTTTGGGAAAACAATGCACAACACTAGATCCCGTTCAACCTTTCTCTATACAAATAACCTAACAACAGCACCGAGTAGTTTTTTTTACCCAAAGACACCAAACATGGGGGGAATGTGATGTACAGGGAAATATTAAAGCGTTCACATCCACGGATATATATATATATACATTATTACAACGGTGATAATTAAAGATTTACAATATAGCTAATTTAGAGAGGTTAGAGAGGTAAAAAAAACAAATTTACATTCATAAAATAAAATGTGTCATAAAGAAATCTTTGCATTTGAAACATGCTGTCTTTGAAAAAATTTCACGTATATTTGAACACTTAAATAGTTTGTGTACAGCTCCCAGTGCTTCTGTAGAATGAATTCATATTTTCATTTATTTATGAAATGTATGTTAAATCCTTCATACGAGAAACACACATCAAGACAGAATGAAATATTATAGGCCAACATTCACAACATTCATTCAAGTGCGCGTGCAAATGGATTTTGACTAAATGCGTGGAGCAAAGCAGTTGTCATTAGTGAACAGCAACACAAAACTTAGCTGAATTAATCCACAAATTGTGAGTAATCCACAACGACAGGGATGAAGATTAATCCTTGCAAACGCGAGTTACCTGAGAAGCACGGCCACGCGCGCTACCACCATAAGCGAAAAAATGCAATTATTTTTACCTGAAAAAGTCAATTTTGCAGTAAAGTTTGCCATCCCTGGAGAAGCACTTCTCGGTGAGGTTGCAGCTGCACTCGCAGCACTGCACACACTCGGCGTGCCACGCGCGGTCCAGCACGTTAAGCAGGAAACGGTCCAGGATGGGCCTCGCGCACCCGGCGCAGTGCACCATCATCGCGTCGAGCTTCCCGCGAGCCGAGCCACGCGGACCGGCAGCTTGACTGCTTGGCAGGATCACAAGGATGAGAAAATATAAATAGTTTTTTTCTTTAATGTTAGGAATTTCCTTTCCACTACTAGAAGCGAACAACCGGCACACTCATGCTCCGGTGCGTTATTTTGCAACCTGCAGTCATCCAGACATCAGGAGCCATAAAAACGGATTCGAAAAAAAATAGAAAAAAAATAAAGATTAAAAATTAAACAAACTTCGTTGAAAAAAAATATTGATTCACCTTTCGAATATATTTATATACATACATATTCTCCGTCTTCTCTGTGCGCTTGGAGGTGCCCGCTAAACGCTCGCGCTTTTCGTATCGCTGTATGTGCCGTGGGTCGCGGGAGCCTCGCGCATCAGAATTCAGATTCGGTGACGTTCTGCGCGCCGCTGGCCAATCAGGATCACGTTGTCATAGCAACGGGCTTAAATAATGACACTGTCAGAGCGTCTTTAAATTGTGAAGGTAGTTGAGCAGTGGAGGCACCTTCTTGTTTTGCACTGGGGTTTTCTCCCCTCTTTTAAAAAATTTCCTTCAGCTTAAATAAAAAAAAATGGATAGAAAAAAATGGTTCAGCTACTGAGAAGACTGGAAGACGCGCTTTGACCAGGAAATCCGTCTGATGTATTTTTGTTTTTCATCATAGCTTGTTATTAATGTTTTATTTTAATTCTAACTTGCATCGTTTTTGTACAGTGGCAAGTGGAGATGGCTAAAGCTGAAGTCTGCATGCTGGTAGGGTTGGACAATTAAATGTAGTCGACAGCAGCTAACTCCTGTGTGTGTGTGTGTGTGTGTGTGCGTGTGTGCGCGCGCGCGGTTGGGTGGGTGGGGGTCTAAACCCTGCCTTTATCATGTATAAAGCTATTTACAGGGAAATGTGCGGGATTAAAATAGTCGGGCGCATTCCCATTGCATTGACAAAGTAGCCGCAGTTCGTGGGGAATTTAAATATTTACTCAGACAATCATTTTGTTAGTCGTGGAAATGCAAATAGTCCTGTAACGTAGCCGTGCACCAGTTTAAAGCCTGTATCTAAAGACTACACTGAGACAGAATTAAGAAGTCCTTAGCAGCTGTGCAAAAGATTAACGTGGACATGTTTCACTTTTAGAATAAATCTTAAGACGGTAATTATTTCACTGCAATATAAGTAGGTAGAATATACAGCGAAATGTTTAACATAACAGGTTAAATAACAACATAATGTTATCATTTTATCATTTTATAATTATAAACACGTAACTGTATGTCATTTAACTGTAGTTGCATTTAAATGCGCTTTTATTGTGTTCATATTTATTTTCGTAAGAGAAGAGTCTGGGTTTAGTTTTATATGGCAATGATGTAAAACGTTAAAAAAAAATATATATATATATATATAAACACATTTTATATATACACCTTTACCACATCAAAATTACAGGTTATTATTTACTGTTAATTATTATTATTATTATTATTATTATTATTATTATTATTATTATTAATATTATCACCACAAATAACAACAAAAACAACAATAATAATTGGCCTGTACTGTAAAAAAATTGTCAAAGGAATGGATGGCAAAAAGACAAAACTATTTGTGTGTGTGTGTGTGTGTGTGTGTGTGTGTGTGTGTGCGTGCGGTATCGCGCGCCGCAGGAGAGGAGCGGGACTCCCACAGCTTTTGGCAAGCGTGCCCAAATCCCTAATCCGCGCCATTTATTTACTCGCCAAGCTTTATGTTCTTGGCTCCTTGCTTCAGAAGAAGAAGAAGAAAAATCATCAAATCGAAATGGATCTGCCTTTGCATCTTTTACGCTTAACCTGCTTCACACTCCCTGAATTTAGGACACGTACACATAGTCAATTTTACCTGTGAAACTCAATTAACAAACTAACCATTTTTTAATCAACCAAATTCCCACACACGTTAGATAGTTCTATCAATGGACAATTCGAAACACACGCACGCACGCACGCGCACGCACAGCACCTGCCTGTGTGTTTCACGCCACAATCACTTTAGCTGTGGGGAAACCAGCACGTGCAACACAAAATTCTCAGGCGCGATCTGCGCGCGTGAGTCTGTTCTTTTATTCCGCTCTCTAATCAATAGGAGCCACTTCTAAAAAAGCCCTCGATAGGGCCATTTGGCACAGTGCACGCGGACTACTGTGGAACACCCATGGTGGGAGGCACCTGCGGGAACACACTTAAGTCTTAGCCTATTATGGTATACTGTGATTCTTGAAAAAATACTTAAGGATGGTGCGGATAATAGAAATTAAATTATTGCGAAATATGCAAATTGCAAAAACACAGGAAACGTAGTTTATATTACACACCAAAGCCACAGGTCACCACTGGCGATCTGAAAAACATATGCAGGTCATGAAAAAAAGAAAAAAATATATTTTAGCCAAACACTCTAGAATTCTCCTGGTTCTTGGGGCACAAAAAAAAATTCGACCCGAAAAGCATCCTAAACATAGTGGCAGTGACGATTCTACATGGTTAGAACACTTTAGAAGACGACCAATGAGAAACTGTCCAAGGTGCTGAAACGTAGCGCGTGTCTCCAAGTGTTAAAAGTGTCGTCCGAGGCACGCGCAAGACCAATAAAGACCAATAAATGCTTTACCACGCCCACCCTACGTAATACTCTTTTTGCGTCACTGGCGGGACACCTTGCCCGTATTCGACTGGTACACGATACAGCTGTAACTATCGCACTGGTTTGCTATGATAATTAAACTTTACCAAAGGTAAACAGACGAACAGAATGAATAATTTCAAAATGGCAATTCAATATGGCGGACGAGTAAATTGCTGAAGATTCAAATAGAATTTGGAAAAAAGAGAAATGTCCAGAATATTTGTACAGTATTATCATCGCATGTTTAAAAAAAAAAAAAAAAACCTTTTTACATATACTGGTTAATAAGCATCTAATCAAAAAGTGATTCTCCTCTCTATTGTCAGCCATGATGTGACATTACAAGGTAATGTAAGATAAACTCTTTCCTTACCATTAGCATTTGAGGAGTTCACACAGAGGGGGATCAGTCCAAAACTTAAAATATAAATATAAAGTTTCTCACCTGCCATGGGGAAGGCCAGAGTTCAATTCTCACCCAGTGCCAAAACCATAGCCACTGGATGCAGTGCCGGGGTGCCAAGCCCGGATAAAATGGGAGGGTTGCATCAGGAAGGGCATTTGATGTAAAACCTGTGACATACTACCCTATATTGTAATATTTACAATAGAAAATTAGAAAGCAGAGAGAGAAGATATGCTCAAACACTCGAGAGGGTATACAGTATACAGATACATACAGTATGCATTATGTGTTGAAAGCTGTTGTGCTTGCCATGTCTGGTTAGTCCCATTCTCCAATCAGGTTTTATGAACTGTACTGTGACCTTAATGTACCACAAATGTAACTAGAGTGAGTTGATGACCAAATGAACCTTATATAATGGACATTATATAATGAATGTTAAATGGTCCATTTCCCCATGATATTGTGCTGTTATCAACTCCTGAAGAGAAACCAAATAAAGATGGAGCCATGAATCTTGCTGTTTTTGAAAAATCTCAAAACTGCAACAATGGAGATATCTTGCAGTCAAACTGTTTATGTACACCATAATCAGATATTAATTTATCATTAATTTATATCCAGTACCGACTTTATCTGATGGTTGCAATGGATTCAAAGACCATGGAAAACTGCATGTTGTGGGAATACACAGTGAATGGAATTTCAATTTATAAATGGCATAATTGCAGTAGTGACTTGTAATCGTAGATTTTTTGTGGCAAGACAACATTAAGAGCAACATAGCCTGAAAGAAACTTGATTTTTTTAGTACGAGTCTGTAATAGACAGTTAAAAGGAGACAACATATAGGCATTCAGCAGGTACATTTCTTGGTATTAGACCTACCCTTTTTCAACTGTGTTGGAGGTAACATCATTAAGCAGGTTTGAAAGTTTTTTTGCCTTATATTTTTCATTACAAATGATTCTGTATATATGACAGTCAGCCTGTTTGAACTTACATTGTCAATTCTTGTAGGAATATAGTATAGTTAAATCTACTGATTTACTGATAAAATGTCTGTCTGCTGTTCCTCACACGAGCATGGGGAAGTGTAATTCCTGCCCAAATGGGCCTCTATCAGAGCTTGTAGTAGTTACCATCTTTAACCACTAGGTGCTAAATTAACATTATGGAGTTTAATGAGGAAGGGAGCATTCTACCCCATGACTGAACAACTTGCAGAAAGGAGAGCAAATCGACAATATATTGGATTATCTGTTAAATATGGAGAAGCAAGATTTTTAAAACTGATTCTTACTCAAAAGTGGTATTTAGCATTTCAGCAGAATTGGAAATGTGTTGTGAATTTAGGGAGTTTAGTTTAGTTAAGATTTTGTCGAATGACTATATTGCATGGTTCTGCCATTTATTGCTCTTGATTTTCTTCCCACTGTTACTGTATTCCAGGTCTTAATATAAAATTTGTTATAAAGTAAGTTTCTATATATTTCTAATGCATTTGGAAATAAAAATTACAACAGCTAATATTTCACAGAGATTTAATGCTTACTTTAAATTTTCATACAGTAATTTGAAAGGTTTTGAAAATCACAATCAAGCATTAGCTACTACCATGTTCACTCTTTTGAAAATAGTCTTTAAAATACTTTACTTGGTCAAATGACTTGAATACTTCAAGGCCACCAGCAAATCTATGCATTTCTATGAACTTATGTTAATATGCTTACATATTTTATTTTAAAGTACATATATTAGCAGGGGCTTTTGACCATAGGTTTTAGTGGGGCACAGCAATATTAGTAACAACCTAGCTTCAAGCAAAATTATGTCATAGGTTTACCAGAATCAATAACCCTGTAATAGATATTTGACTATCAAAGTTTATACACCATTTCAGCAGTTTTGGATGTGCCTTTCATCATCGCCTGACTATTTCTGATACAAAAAATCTTTTTATGAGGATCTTAACATATTAATCAGGGTTGCCAGGTTTCAGCAAAATTTCCACTGGAAAAGCAGACATGTTTTTTATTCCTTTTCTCAGCCATTGCATGGAAAATAAGGTCACTGTGGTGCACATGTATTTCCATCATATAGACATTGACCATTCCATAACCCCCCTTTTCCTCTCCCAATATGTACCTTGGAGTATGTTACAATAGAAATGATTTTGAACATCACAGTCATTTAGACTGACATTTCTGGCATTCGGCCGGTATCCATAGTCAGATCGACTAACAGAAATGCTTCATAGTCTCCATAATAAAACACATCGTCATAAGAGTTCTCTAGGTATGGTCAGCCATCATACAAGCATTATTAAAAAAAGTTTGTACAATATAATTAAACAAAGTGCTAATTTAAGTGAAGGGTGATGAACATATAATATGATTTTTTGGAGAAAGTCATTATATATCTGATTTATGCAATAATGCACAATCTTGGCAACTGTGTAGTATTTTTAAATTGCCCAATTCACGCAAAAATAACTGAACTTGGTAATGTAACCTTGTCATTACCTGTCTCATGAAAATGTTCATATAGCAAGCATGGGGCAGCCTGATTCCTTTCCCAAAGGTCTGCTTGTTGGAGTATCAATTTTTGACCACTAGCAATAATAACCCCCTGGAGCCAGATAGGGCCATTAGTATTCTTCCCATGATTAAGGTGACCAAATCAATAGAACATTGACTTAAAATTGTCAAATAGTACTTATTGGTTATTCTAAATGTATAGAATCATATTAAGGACTATGAAATAATTGTCATCAAAGCATTGATATATACATACAGAATTGTCAAGCATAGAAAGGGCTGAATGCAAATCTAGAGTTTAGTGAACTAATTATTATAAACAACTTAAAAGAATAAAGCAAAGGCTCAAAATTGGTATAGGATTAGGCAATTAAATTAAATTATTAACTATTCCAAATGTAGTCCTCTATTAGTTTTTAAAATAGCCTTCACTATTCTTGGAGGGCTTTCACTAGATTTTGGAGCGTGACTGTGGGGATTTGCACACAAAATTTGCAGAGGAGGCCTGGGGCAGCTCACATTCCAGTTCATTCACTAACTAAAAGGTATTCAGGAGGTTTGAGGTCTCTGCTCTGTGCAGGCCTCTAAAGTTCTTCTACTCCAACCTTACCAAACCATGACTTTATGAGCCTCACTTTGGACACAATGAGACTCATTAAAGGGAAACAGTTTGTAAAAAGAACCAAATAAAGTATGGCCACATACATTTGGCCAGTTCTTAAGAATCAGTAGTGTCATGAAATCACTGACTGAGACTACTCATAGAACTGATACTAATCTGGGTAATATAAAGGTGTAGGTGAGTTTAAAAAGTTGTGTCTCATCAGATGTACACATGATTCACAGTCATAGACATCTCAAAACTGATATACTGTATATATA
>JAOVVA010000021.1:2198142-2211086 GCA_028565275.1 Leiocassis micropogon
AAATTTTGCTGTTGTCACAGGGATCCTGGAAAATGGTGTTGAGTAGAATCCACTTCCTCCAGCATTATTGACTATTATATATAAGTTTTTCTCTCAATCATTTAAGCACAATCCTCAAACATTATTTGAAGAATAACAATACAACTTTTATAAACATGAATATACAATTTTCATTGTGTTTAAAAAATGTGAAAAATGTAAAGGATATTTTTACTATGTAAAAAAAAAAAAATAATAATAATAATAAAATAAATAAATATATATATATATTTTTAGTTGGCCTATTAAGCAGATATGGCTGGTATAAGTGCGTTAAGGCAAGGCAAGGCAAGTTTATTTGTATAGCATATTTATTTATATTTCATAAACAATGGTAATTCAAAGTGCTTTACATAAAAGAGAAGAAAATAATCGTAAAAAGAAATAGAAAATAATAGCAATAAAACTTGTAAAATTATTTAAAATTAAAAAAATTTTATTTAAAAAACAGTTTGTAGTGACGCTTTTAAAACTACTTAAAATGTGATTTAGAATCAAAATAAAACAGTTAAAAATATAAGAAACATAAAATACAGTGCAGTCAGTTCGGACGTGGCACAGTGCTCATTCAATAAATGCACAGATAAACAGATGAGTTTTAAGTCTAGATTTAAATGTGACTAATGTTGTAGCACATCCGATCTCTTCTGGAAGCTGGTTCCAACTGCAGGCAGCATAATGGCTAAAAGCGGACTCCCCTTGTTTTGTGTGAAACCTTGGTATTTCTAACTGACTCGATCCTAACGATCTGAGTGGTCTGTTAGGTTTGTTAGGTTTATTAACATAGAAAAGACATAAGTATAAGGTTCTGTTTTTTGCCCCCATATCAAACTATTTGCTGTGAGCAAGTGAAAGTGAATTATATTAGGCTTTTGTAGAACCAAGTGCATTATCATCACACAATTGTAATTAAAAAATTTTTGCTTCGTGTCATAAAAATGACAAAAATACATTATTACAAAATTTACATGCAGAGATATAATTGTTTATGAAGTCTTATGCAAAATAAGAAATATATTTTTCTGTTATTTTAGTAATAAGTAATAATTAAAGCTACAAGACAATGTGTAACAAAAGAATTTATTGTTAAGGTGACTCATCTGCTTAAGGATCCTTACTCCTGGACGTAGGTCAGCTTTTGTGTGTGCAGGTCTTTAATAACTGAAGGAACTTCATCTGGAAGAGAATCTCCATCTGGTGGTGAAAAAATAGATGCCAGATGTTGCTAATTTGCTTTTGGCCTTAATGAACTCTAGTGTTGCTTTTATTCAGCACTGTAAACCATAATCAATAAACCAGACAAATAAAGGGAAAAACATGGAGCAATTCAACTCTATTTTAACAGAGAAATATTAACTAAACCAAAGACATCATACAGATGCCAAACCCACAGTGTTAATGAGTAAGAAATAAATATGTACCAGTTTTAAAGGTCACATATACTGGAGTGTTTTTGCGTTTTCCAACTTCACTTTTTTACTGCTCTCATGCTTTATGACCACTAAAGCAAGCACATAAATTAACTTGAAACAGCATAAAGAGATTCGTCATGATTCAAAAACATTGTTTTCAAAATACAGAGATCATGATGTAGCATGAGCACAAGAACGAAGCTTAAATCAACTATAAAGGAAGAAAGAAACACTAACTAATGAAATAACATTTAAACCCCTGAAAGGTGAATGAATAACACTGCTTGTCTTGTTGCAAAGGTGCCTGGGCAATGTTCTGCTGGGAATCTTTGGGTTCTTAAATTCATATGGATCTTACTTTGACATGCACCACCTTCCTAAACATTGTTGCAGTCCAAGTACACCTCTTTATAGAAACTGTTTTATCTACTGGGGTCTTTTGGTAGCCTACCACATAGCAATTGTTTTTTTTTTCAGGAATGGTTTAAGAAACATTACAAAGAGTTCAAGGTGTTGTCTACCAAATACCTCATGTCTCAATCCGATCAATCAAGTCTGATCCACGGAGGCCCCACCTCACAACTTATGAAAGCAAAGGAGCTGCTGCTAATGTCTTGGTGTCCAAATTCCACAGCACACCTTCAGACGTCTTGTGGAGTCCATGCTTCCATACGTAGCTCAGAGCTTTTCTAGGAATAAAAAGGGGATGTAAACTATAGTAAGCAGGTGGTTTTAATGTTACGGCTGATCAGTGTATACACACTCAAATATATACAAGACTCTAAAGGAATAAGAATCTAACATGAAGCTAACACACTATGACTTTTTAGCATTTTTAATCATGTCATACATCATCAAACCAAAACAAGCACAGAACAAACAGAACAAACAATAAGCAAGACAAACACTAAGAGAATGACTGATGGAAAGACTGACTTAAACTTAAATGGATAAGAAGGACAGAATGACAGTCCAAATCACACAAAGGAATAAATGGCACATAAAGAGAACAAGCTTAATTCAGATGATGTATCCCTGGGGGATGAGAGAGTCCATGGCACACTTCCACTTCCCTGCTTGCTCCCTCAAGGTAGGCTATTTTATTGGTTTTCTCCAGACACATACACAAACCCCTTCCAATACCCACTCAGTAAAGTATTTCAAGCTTCCATGCCTGAACCACCCCCTATATACCCCTCCTCCCCACGCCCCCCACCTTAACCCCCCCTCCAATCCATCCATCCACTCCAGGCTGGGGTGTGTGTGTATGTATCTGTTTGTGTATGTGCCTGTGGATGTGTGTGAGTGTGTGTGTGTGTGTGTGTGTGTGTGTGATGGATGGCTGATTGGTAGCCCTCCCCAGGGCTTGGGGCTCGCTCACCTCTGGCAGTGGGAATTAAATGGTGGTTTGTCTCCTGTGGGTCCTCAGCTGCTGAGAGCGGCCGGGCAATTTCACACAGATCAGGGAGACCATTACTGCCGTCTGTCAGAGGGGGAGATTGGGAGGGGCCATACAGACACACACACACACACACACACACACACACACACACACACATGCAATAATGTACATACATTTTAAACCCACACATAAACATTTCGATGTTAGCTAGTTTCTATGCATGTGATACTATGTAGATGGATAATTAGCCCCTTCCACACACACACACACACACACACACACACACACACACACACTGTCAACAGTGCTGTCCATCTAACTTATCTGGGAAAATTGAGGCTCTCTCACATAACACTCACATAAGCTTCAAAGCATCAGTGTGAGATCTTTGTTTTTGACACACACACTGTGTATAAAAAAGAAAAATGAAATCAATATTTGGTGTGACTACTCTTTGGTTTCAAACCAGCATCAATTTTTACCCTTGCACATTCGCACAGAGATGTTGTAGGATCAGAGTCAGGTGTATGATTAATCAATTATACCAAGCAGGTGTTAATGATCATCAATTTCATGTAGAAGTTGAAATACAGTCATTAACTGAAATAGAAACAGCTGTGTAGGAGGCTTAAAACTGAGAGAAACAGAAACTCTGCTACTAAGGTGAGGGTGTAGACAGTTTCATGTCACAGGAGATACACCATGTCAAGAATGAGTGCAGAAAAAAGATACAAGGTAATTATACTGCATCAGCAAGGTCTCTCCCGGTCAATGATTTCAGAGCAGACTGGGGTTTCAATAGGTGATGTTCAAGATATTTTGAAGAAGCACAAAGAAACTGGCAATGTTGAGGACCATGAATGCAGTGGTTGGCCAAGGAAACTTTAATGTAGCAGATAAAAGACACATCATGCTTACTTCCCTTTGACATCAGATGATGTCCAGCAGCACCATCAGCAAAGAACTGGTGGAAACCAGTGGGACCCAGGTATACCCATCTACTGTCTGGAGATATCTGGGAAGAAGTTTTCTTTATGGAAGAATTGAAGTTCAAACGCCATCCCTCTGATGTGAAAACAAGGCTAAGTGACATAGGAACATAGGAACTGTGATGCAGAAAAATGGCAGCAGGTGCTCTGGGTTGATGAGTTTAAATTCGAAACATTTGGCTGTAACATTAGTCAGGTTGTTTGCTGAAGGCCTGGAAAGCGGTACAATAATTAGTGCCTGCAGGCAACAGTGAAGCATGGTGAAGGTTCTTTGCGAGATTGTGGCTGCATTTCTGCAAATGGAGTTGGAGATTTGGTCAGGATTAATGGTGTCCTCAATGCTGAGAAATATAGGCAGATATTTATCCATTATACAATACCATCAGGGGGGCATCTGATTGGCCCCAAATTTACTTTGTTTATTTGCTAATTCTTTTTTTATATTTACCTTCTTGCTTCAGTGCAAGAATAGATGAACATGCAATAAAATAATGCTCATAATAGAAGAAACTGGGAAGAACATTTTTTTGATTAGCTTAAATGCATGTGTGTGATTAATCTTTTGCACATTTTAATAATAATACTTTTTCATATTCATGTAATGCAGGTCATTTTAATTGACTTTTAATATGCATTGCCTGGCCCAAAAAAAGTGGCTATTCTGGCAGAGTCAAATTAGTGTCTTTCATTAAGCAAAGAAAACAAATAATGACATTTTTAATTGCTGGAACTGGGTTAGGAACCCTTCACACATAATGTAAGGAGAGCTCAAAGGATTAGGATTAAACAGCTAGGTGGTCATAAGGAAACCACCTGTTGTAGTTTGACTATTCAGAAAAAAAAAGCCTTCAATTTAATGGGGAACATAAAGACTAGACTTTGGAGCAATGGCAAAGGTCATGTGGTCTGGTAAGTCCAGATTGACCCTATTCCAGAGCAATGAGCATAACAGGGTAAGCCATGCACCAAGAGTGAAGCCATCATGAATATTGGCCACTGTACAAGCCTCTGTAGGTGTTATGATCTGAGGTTGCTGCAGTATTTAGGTCTAGGCTCAGCAACATTATGTGGTAATAAAATGAAGTCAGCTGATGACCTGAATGTAACAAATTATCAGGTTATCACATCTATGAATTTTCTTCTCCCTGATGACATGGCCATATTCCATTACTTAAATTGTGAAAGAGTGGTTCTTAAAGCATGAGGAGTCATGATGATTGTTCAAATGATTGGCTCCCATATTGCTCATTATTTAGACTTAAACCAACTAAACCTGTTTTATAGACTTGCATGTTTTAAGTTTATTTTAAATGATGTACTTAGAATTTATTTTTAAAAAGTATATGTCAGTAAAATGACTAATATACTCATGTTTACTCATTAATAATATTACTCATGTACCACACTTTATTTTACAATATGCCTTCTTAATCATATGGCATGTAGCATAGTGTGAATTTTGGAAAAGTGCAAAAAAAAATTTTGTATGTGTTATGTGTTGTTTTGAGAGTTGTACATAGTGTGAACTGTCACACATAGAAAAGTATGTTTGATGCAGTGACATAAGCCATGGAATATCTTGTGTACCAGGCAATATTTTACAACTAAATAATTGTTAAAATTTGATTGTGTAAAGCTGTTTATGTTTTAAATTTTTTACTTTCTCAATCCCAGGAATCACAATTAATATTGGCTGGTTGAAAGCCAAAGTGTTGTTCAAGATGACATAATGTTATCAGGTGTGTTTTCTTGCTGCAAGTGCTTCAGAGAGTTACCGCCTGTTCTCACCACTCATGGGATGCCTCTCGTTTAATTAGATTGGTCGGTCAGAACTAACAGTTGTATAATTGATGTATAATGACTTTACCCCGGTCCTCAGCAGTTCAATCCCTGTCCCTTTTGCAGAATACCACTCTGTCCCTGATGTTTTTTGTGGAGAGAAGTGGCTTCTTTGCTGCCCTTGTTGAAATGTATGAAGGTGAGCGCTACCATCAGTCCTGTGTCAAGCCAACAGTAAAGTATCTTGAGACCATTCATGTGTGGGGGGTTACTTCTCATATACTCTCAATTTTGCCTAAGAACACAGCCATGAATAAAGAACTGTACAAAAACATCCTCCGAGAGCAACTTCTCCCAACCATCCAAGAACAGTTTGGTGATGAACAATGCCTTTTTAAGATGATGGAGCACCTTCCCATAAGGCAAAAGTGATAACTAGCTAACTAGATAAGTAGCTGGGTGAACTAAATATCTAAATATTGGGTCCAAAATCAAGAAACCCAGAACTTCATCCCATTAAGAACTTGTGGTCAATCCAAAAGAGGCAGATGGACAAACAAAAACTCACAAATTCTGACAAATTCCAAGCATTGATTATGCAAGAATGTCAGGATGTGGCCCAGAAGTTGATTGATAGCATGCCAGGGCGAATTGCAGAGGATTAAAAAAAAAAACAGGGTTCAACACCGCAAATATTGACTCTTTGCATAAATGTAATTTAATTGTCAGTAAAAACCTTTGACTCTTATGAAATGCTTGTAAATATACTTCAGTATACAGTAAAATCTGACAAAAAGATCTAAAAATGCCAAAGCAGCAGGTTTTGTGAAAATTAATATTTGTATCATTCTCAAAACTTTTGGCCACAGCTGTAGGCTTCAGCTAGATAAATATTATACTAATAATAGAGAAAATCTTAATATTTAGATGATGTTAGAAATAAATGTCTTTTCAACGAAAGACATTTACATTGTTGGAATATTATCTTTCCTTTTTAAGTAAAATTTCTTTAAAATAACTTACCAAAATTAAAAAATGGTTCTGAACATTGAAAGAAAAATCCTACAATGATGCATATATTGTATGTATTGCAAGTGTGTGGAGATTAAAGCCTACTTCATGATCGGTAACCTTCGGATAACACAGTATACCAAAACAGTGAAATAAACATTGTTCTGTTTAGTTTTGGTAGTTGCATTTCTACAGGTTAAGAGAGGACATGCTGATGTGTTACGGATGCTATATATTTTAAAATATTTCCTTGTTAGCATAGGTACTCTGGTTTGCGGTAGTATGATGCATATATTTATGTGCATGGTGCAATAGTTGTGTTTGGTCTGAATATAAAAAAGGTGTGTATGTGTGAATTGCATGTGTGTACATTTTTGGTTCAGCCAGTGTCAATGTCTTAATGACAGATATTACCTGCATCCCTCAGCACATCATAATGAGGTAATGAGAATGTTTGTGTGTGTGCGTGTATGAATGTGATGAGGTAGGAGTGTTAAGGTCCTGGTCATGGTGTATTCACAGTTCAGAGAATGGACCCTAATGGACTGACCTAAAGTGCTTTAAGCTAAATGGTGATAATAGGATTTACAGAGTGGCATCCAAATGTCCACTTAATTTTACAACCAATGCAAAACTTGTGGTAAAACTGATATTTATTGTTTAAAGACTGGCTGTCTAAAAAAAATTTTGCATTCGGCTTTTGAGTTAATAAAAACTGACTTGAAGCTTGGTTTTCAAACCTCATCAGTAATTTTTATTGATGGTCATTAATAGCAACAGTTTACACATCATTTATAAAAATAGATATTTCCTTCAAAGAAATTTTCAGCACTTTTGATATTATTACAAAAGGCATTAAAAACTGGGACTTTTGATTGAGCAGATTTAAAAACAGAACACTGTTATGGGAGTAAAGTTTTCTCATACGTCTGAGCCATGATCCAAGTGCCTGCTTCATGTCTAAAACAAGAACTCTTGTTGGAAATGCCTTGAAGCGTGGTCAGGACTGTATGGGGAGCTGAGTTCCTGTAATATGCAAGTGGTGTTTACGAACGTGAAACACTAAAGTAGGTTCCGAGTCACCTTGGGCGGGATTGTTCAGCCTTTGAAACAATTTTTGCACGATTTAAATGTCTTACTGCGACTAAGAATCTCATTACCATATTGTGCTTGAAGTCTTTTGTAAAAGTCAATTTTATGCCTTCATTCACCAGTTTGATTTGAACGCCCCTCACAGGTCACCATCAGTTAGTTAGCTGGAGTATTAAATAAGTTCACAAAAACATGTTATGTTTAAAAAAGAATGTGTGGCATGGATGAAGAATATAACAGTACAAATAATGTCTCAGCTGAGTATCTAACTTAGCTAAGTTTTATCGATTATACTTGAATGGCATCAGAATAAAAAGTGCATGTAAATTTACAGGACTGTACAAATTTATTGTGCATGTATCATCATAATTCCAGGCAGGAGCCAATTCAAAAGCAATTCAAAATAATTATTTTTCATATAAAAAACAAAAACAGGCATGAGTCAAAACATGATGTTTTAACTAGGCACTTTAGGCGCGCCAATCTTTTATACAAATTTGCCTCAAATGCTGCTGTTTTTGCTGTTATGTTGGTCATATGAGTAGAAAAGCACATTTTAGATTTTTTCATCTAAATTTTTAGATGAAACATTTTTAGAATGTTTTTCCAACATTCATTTTCCAAAAATAAGGACCTGATTGTATGTCCTGATGAAGAGTCTTGATGCAGTTTTTTCTTTGACAGAACTCCTTTCTGGCAGTACAGTGGCATAGAGGCTAACACTGCTCTCATACCTCCAGGGTCAAGGATTCCTGCCTTTGAGTCTGTATACATTAATTTTGGTATTTAATTCATCCACCCATCTAGGAACCTCTGTAGTCCAACTAGGGACCGTGAAGGCAAGTGGTCACATTCACACACTACAGGCAATCAGCCTAATCTGCATGGCTTTGGATTTTGGGAGGAAACTGGAGAACCTGAAGGCAACCCATTAAGCATGAGGAGAACATGCAAACTTCATGCGCACAGACCCGATGTTGGAATCAAACAGTGTCGCTGATATTAAATCAGTTAGTATATTTACGTATGTGTTACTGCTTTCAGTTATTATGTACACACTTTTTCAAGTTTATTTTAATAAAGAACGACATAATTTTATTTGAAAAATACCTTTTGACATTTTATTAGAATATGAACATTTGTAATGAGTAAGAAACGCTGAAGAGAATACACAACACAGTACCAAGAGTAATGCTTTAGAAATACTAGATGGAATGGGTAGATGTGCTGAAAAACTAAAGATCAGTAAGAGACCAAAATGAGCAGGAAAGTCAGAATGTGAGAAAAAAAAAATCGAAGTCAGAGTGAGAAAAAATGTGCTTGTGAGATAGAGTGCTAGAGAGAGAGAGAGAGAGAGAGGGAGAGAGAGAGTGTATAATCTGGACTGTGTATGGAAGGCTGCACCTCGTTCTCTCCTGGCTGTCTGCCCCAGCAGCCACTTGAATTAGCCGCCGAGGATTATGGGATAGCGGCTCATTAATGGGCCAGACAAACAGCAGGCAGTGTGAATATTTGCACCCCAAAATTGAAAAGATTAAGTTCTATTTGGCAACGACTGGCATGCTCAGAGAGCAGCTACTGTTAAATATTCATATGCTGGCCACAAGGCTACGCAAATGCATGTGTGTAAGTGTGTGTGAATGTGCGTGTTTCTCAATACATGCACATAGGTGTGGGAGAGAGCAAGAGTGCACATTTGTTAAAAGCGAATCCTTGAAAATTGTGTGTGAGGAAAAAGAAAGCAATGGGTCATGTTCTGTCATTTTGGGTGTACTGTTTGTGTGCTCATTTAAAGAAATGCCACAGGTTCCTAACATATCTTGTTCTATTACGGGGAACTTGTGGAACTACCATGCTATTTATTGTGGAACTACCTTGATATTTACATTGTAATAGGGGAAAAAATAATCTTTTGTAGGATCACTTCAGGTGTTTTTAGGTGTTTTTACTTTTCCTACGGTGGTTTGTGGTAAATAGTTGGGTGGTGCTCTATTTCCATCATTTTTTAAGAAGTCAGTACTTGTATACTGTGCTGATGTTACAAGTGACACTACTAGTAAAGGTGCAATAATGGTTAATAGAAAAAAAATATTCCAAGATCTCATACCTAAGAGATAATTTTTCAAAATTTATTCATGATGAAGTTTAAATTTGATTATAAATATTGATATATAAATCATTCAGGGTTGGTGTTCCCTTAAACACCTGCTATATTTGTATAACTTTATGTAGCTCTCAAAATGCAGATTATTTGAGCCATTACAGTGGAACCTTGGATTGCGAGCATAATTAGTCCCAGATCATCGTATAAAAATAATTAAAACAAAATATAAAGTAAAAATAAAACAAATTAACTTGCATTACCTTTGAAAAAAATTGTGGTTGGTGTTAGAGGAGAGGAGGAGGAAGGGAGCTACTGTGTAGGACGACTTTCACACACGTGCGCACACACATACACTCACACTAACAGAATCACTGCTCTTTGACAGAGAGTCTCTGTCAGCTCACTGGAATTTTAACAAGGAACCTCTCTAATGACACTTCCTTTTGTCTCCTTTTGAGGATTTCGCAGAAATGTGATGTTGCATTATAATTAAACAGATTGATCTCTCGCATTGCTACAGACTTTTTAACCTTTTTCTTCACTGGGGCCATTGTTGCAGTACAATTACTAAAGTACAGTCACTATACTCGGACACAAAGTAATTTTTTTTTTTACGCGCGCGCACACATGTGGTCACAGTGTTATACCCGCGCACGGATGTTGATTATATGAGTGACACACGGGCACTGAAATTCTGACAGACTGAGCATGGGAGGCGATTATCCACAATACCACAGCACGCGAAAGAGAAGAACCATTGGCTTAGCTGTGATCACGTGACACTCGGCAGACAAAGCCATGCATACTACTTGTATTTTAAGACCTCGCTCATTTATTGAGTTAAAATTTGTTTAAAAAATTTGCTCATCTTGCAAAATACTCGCAAACTGAGTTACTCGCAATCCACGGTTTCACTGTATTTGTTTTGCAGTTTACAAAAAACATATACAGTATAGGGCTCAAGAGTGTGCAGTATAGAGTGACATGTTCTTTTTTTCAGCACGATGTAGGCAATATGATGAATTAAATTTTATTTTATTTTAACCAACTATACAAACATGACAGAGCAAAAAAAGGGTCATAAAGGTAGAACCATTAATAATGTGCTATACAAATAAAATTGAACATATGCAAAGAAATATTGTTTTTATGGTTATTTTTGGTTGTTTTTATGACCAAAAAATTTTATAACATTATGCATTATTATATATACATTATTTTTAAAGGTCCTACATATTTGCAATGACATTCCCATATTCTGGTAGTGGTAATGATAACTTTTGTTTCACCTGACAAAAAAAACGAAAAAAACCCCAGATGAACAGTTTGATGTCTGAAGCCTCTCCATTGACACACACTGGCACGGCTTCCATATAAGCACACATTTGTTTTATTGACCTATGCTGTGTTGCTGGCACAGATCTATGCCGATTGGGTTTTAAGGTTAATAATTTAACATGAAAACCTCATGAATCTTCTCCAAAACAGCACGACAGATTAGAAATGCAGATTAAGATGTAAACCCAAGCCAATCATTTTTCCCCCAAAACTAACATCTGATTTATGTGCTAATTGTGTTTACTTTGTTCTGCCTGTTGGTAGATGTGGCAATCATGGTCAGAGCTTTTACCACAGTGGGCTGCCTGGGATCATCTAAAAAAAATTATGAAAAAATAAAAACTATTGAATTGAATGTCACTATAGCTTCAGCAGGGGTGAAAGTAGTTTTGAATTCTTGCCAGTACTACTAGCATTACCACTTTCCTCTCCTCATATTGTTCCCTTCTTGTTGGCTTCATGAAAAAAAATTAACACCTGCATGGAGTAGAAAGAAATTAGAAACACATTTTGTACAGCAAAATGCTTTCTTTTAATGGTTAAGGTGCAACCTTTAACAGGCATATGTGAAAATTGACAAAATGAAACACACCCTTTTGCAGGCGATGTATTTAGGATGTGCAGTCGCATTTGCATAATGTTTCCATACCTAATCTATAAAACTCACTTTTACAAAAATAACTGCAAAGTGCTCAGTGATGTGACTTTGTGGCTTTGTCATTATTTTTTTTTTTCAGAAACAAAATCAAAAAAGGACAAATAACGGAATTTCGGAAAGAAATATAGGTTTGAAAGAAATGGACACTGTTCTGCAAAGAGAACTTGAGAAGCAGTGCTAAAAGGTTGCTATTTTTCTCGTGCCATGTCATCTTTTCCCTGCACCTAACAATTATTCAAGTATAACATATAAAAAAAATGTATAGATGTAATATTGTTGTGCTTTTACGTCTTTGTCCTCCCACACAAATACATGGACAGTCCTACATCTGGATTCAGTGCTCCACTGTGCATGACTTTAGATGAATTTTATTTGCTTTGGCTCTCTTTAGCTGTTTCTCATCACCGAACATGCAACTATTTGTAGAGGGGTTTATACATAAAACTCAAGCATGCTTAAAATATTAGAACCACTGCTTGCGTTTAACTGTAGCTTTCAATAATAGCATGAGACAATCTACTGGCTGTTTTTTTTTATAGTAGTACTTCATTCATATGCTGAGTTGAACTGGTGATGTCAGACATTTATTGTGCTTAAAGTGGTACTGACTTCTTTATTTACAGCATATGTGTGAAAGCTCAGCATTGAAGATAGCAGTCAATGTTGTGTTTATACTAGGCTTATGCCAGTGGCTGTGTTTAAACTAGGCTTATGCCAGTGATTCATTGCCTGTGTGCCATGTGGTATTTGACAAAATATGTCCAGTATAAATTACCTTGGAACCACCAGGTTAAACATTATTTGGCAATATTTGAGGAATATACAGTTCGTATATTATACCTGTAGCTACATTATGGATAACATATAATTTTGACATTTAATTCAATTAACTTTTATTTGTATAGTGCTTTTAACAATTGTCATTGTCACAAAGCAGCTTTACACAATCAAAAGAATTATTTAAGTTCGTATGGAATGTGAATGTGTATGAATCAAAAATAGTCACATGAATCACATAGTCCCTGATGAGTAAGCCGAGGGCAACAGTGGCAAGGAAAAACTCCCTGAGATGGTAATAGAAAGAAACCTTGAGAGGAACCAGACTCAACAGGGAACCCAT
>JAOVVA010000021.1:2213276-2228171 GCA_028565275.1 Leiocassis micropogon
ATTTTAGAATAAGGCTGTGACATAACAAAATGTGGAAAAAGTGATGCGCTGTGAATACTTTCCGGATGCACTGTAAGCAGTGTTTACATTTTATGTTTTAAAGTATTATAGGCAGTACAGTCAGGCCTGTATATTTCGGAACAAAGATATTTTTTAAAACACCTCCAGGGCCTTTTATCTACTTGATTAGTCAGAGAACAGGGTACACCTGGCAATGCCAATGCCAGTGCTTGTCAGAAATTTGTTCCATTATTACAATATTTGTTCCAAAACTTATGGCCCTGGCTGTATATTACGTTTTGCCAGATTGAAAAAAAATTGTGCCAGCTTCATATTTATGTAGGTGCAAAAAAGATTACCCTTGTACCAACACATTCATTTTTATTTGATGTAATTTTTACTCACAAAGTCTGGCTTTTGCTGTTACAGACAAACATTGCACATGAACAAACTATGACTGATGACAAATTCATGCCATTTTCTAAATCTCTAAAATTTTGACAACTGTTTGACACTTATTACAGGTTATGATCGCTGACCCACTGGATGTCCAGCATAGTACAGCATAGCTCATAGTCTCAGAACAGGCCTAATTTCTTGTTACACAAAAGTCTGGACACAGGTTTAATGCATTTAAAATTCTTTATACCAATATATTATATCTAACCACAACAAAGTTTACTTTGTTTTCTGCTCTTTATTATTTAAAGACACCCAGGACCATATTCAGATTTTCTTTGTAAATGTATGGATTTGAACTCAATCCTGATTCTTTCCTTAGGCAAAGTATTAATTGCTGGAAACTTTAATATTATTTTTTTTAGAATCTGGAAGACCCTGTGAGAACAGCATTTATATCCATTCTTGATTCAGTTGGGGGTTAATCAGTGGTCACACACTTGATCTAATATTAACATTTAGATTAAAGACAAAAAATATATTCACAGGCTGTGGTTATCTCATATCATTATTTGATCTTATTTGTAATGTGTCTTAGTAATAATATTAGTACTTTGCCATGCTACCGCATCAAACCTACATTCATGTCAGCTACTGCACAGAGATTTACCAATAATCTTTCATCACCATCTGACCCGATAGAACTAGATCAGGTGATGGACTGCTTAGGGTCAAATTTCTGCTATACCCTGGCTAATGTAACTTCACATACGCACTTTAAAACAGACCTTTCGTTAAAAAAGCTGCATGAAAAGAATGTGACCTGAACCATATAAAAGCTATTAGTGTTGCCAGATCAATACATCTATCCATCCTAATAGAAAATAATTAAATAATTCTGGATTCATATTTAAGACTGTGCAAAATTAAAATTAATTACAAATCTAATTTACAAATCAAATTGAAAATATCAGGCACAAATTCAGACTTTAAATTTAAAACCATACAATTTGATAACAATTTCAATGACAATATTAGATAAGCAATGAGAATGATTCTCCTCAAGAGACTGAACAATTTTTTTATTAAGTTCCTCATCAAAATCATCTTGTATACTAGATCACGTAGCTATTTTTTTCTGTCAAAATTGAATGCTAGAAATATAAGGGAACAAACTTTCACTTTTTTGACATCTACATTGATCTATATTGTGTGTGTGCAGTACATGCATGCAAACAAACAAACAAACAAAAAAAAAACATCCCATCTCCACCTCTTTGTTCTTTTTCTTTAAATTTTCTTTACCTTGCTTTTATTTTTTTTTTAATCCTGTTCCTCAAGTATGTCTTTTTTCCATACAATATCACGTAAGTAAGTAATGAGGAAATACTGTCCAACAGAATATTTCTAACTTAAATTTCTATAGGCTTTAGTAAAAATTGATCTATTATGAGTGGGTAGAAGTATGTTATTTCACCATAATATCCTCCATTTCACCTGTTAAATTATAAATTTAAAAAGGGAGCTACTTTTTTGGGCTGTCTGGTTCTTAAGAGCTAATGATAGATAGATTAATGGTTAACTGCTAACAGCTAACTTTTTCATCTCTTTTATGTTATATTTTACCCTTTATACCATTAAACATTAAGGATACCATTTTAATAAAAACCTTCTTTCCTTGTATTGAAAAAGCTTTATATATGCTTTTGTTTTGTCTAGTTTGGACCATTGCAATACCGTAATATTTGGATGTTCCAGTAGGTAAATTAAAAACCTCCAGTTAGTGCAAAATAGTAGCCTTTTTCTTACTAGACCTGGGAGATGTGATCACATAATTCCTATCTGAGCCCCACTGTATTGAACTAATAAAATTTCCTACTGATTTTAAAAATACCATTGTTTACCTATAAAAGAATGAAAGGTATGTCAAAGTATCCAAATGAACTGATGATATTCTATGATCCACATGCCTAATTTGATCAAAAGGTGCAGGCTATTTGGTGTTATTTCTTATAATAAAGACTACAGAAGGTAGTGAACTGTTCATATGTTCACTCAGGGTTGCTGGTGGAGTGGCTGGCTGCTTTACATCCCAGGAGACCCTCATGTTTTCGTTTCCTTCTGGCTATTTCTTACTTATGCCAATTCATTCTGTTCTCTGAAACTGTCCTGATACAACCACATCCCCTTTCATGTCTGTATGTTTATATGTCTGTTCAGAATTAATGAAACTTTGCCAGTCCTGTATTTGCCTGAAGTTCAATCTGTGGCATAAATTAAACCAAAACGTTGAGGAAAATGGACATTATGAGCGGTTATGTGCCAGATTAGGTCACAGCATAATCTGGCACATAACCGCTCATAATGTCCATTTTCCTCAACGTTTTGATTTAATTTATGCCACAGATTGAACTTCAGGCTGAGCATCCAGTGTTTTTTATTTGGAAGAATATAGCACTTTTTCCCTTGAAGTGGCGTGATCAATCAATGCAGTATTTTACTGTAAATACATAGAGTGGAAAGACCCAGAAATGACTGTAATGCACCTACAAAGTGCCCAAATCCTTACAAAACACAAACATCCTTCACAGCATGGCTTACTCCAAACAAGGCAAGTACACTATGAAAACTGAACTATGTGCCATAAATGAAATCAAAATGTTGAATAGATGGAAAGTTATGAGCAGTTTTTGTGCCAGATTATGAACAGGACGTTTTGACAGCATATTGCGCATGCATCAAACTGTGGAATGCGTTTTAAATCGACCAAGGACAGACTTTATTAAAATTTCTGCAGTACTTAGAGAACCAAGAACCCAATGGTTAGTCTGAAAGAGCGCCAGTTTCTCTGTATCTTTTACTGAGGAGTCGCTTCCCTCTGGCCACTCTACCATACAGGCCTGATTGGTGGAGTTCTGCAGAGATGGTTGTTCTTCTGGTGACTTCTAACACTGGAAACAGGATGCGCCTGAACTTAATTTTGAGTGTCATGGCAAAGGCTGTGAATACTTATGTACATGTGACTTTGTTTTTGTTTTTAATAAATTTGCAAAGATTTCCAACAAACTATTTTCACATTGTTATTATGGGGTATTGTTTGTAGAATTTTAAGGAAAATAATGAATTTAATCAATTTTAGAATAAGGCTGTAACATAGCAAAATGTCAGCCCTCTGTCTGATGCTTCAGTTTGTAAAACAAAAGGAAAAGTATAGTCAGGCAAATGCAAAAAATTGGCCCCTACACAAATATGTTTATATATTGGTGAAAGCCTGTTTTCACGGCTCTATCCTCTGGCACAAAACTGGAGCTCAGTGAGGTCAGTGGTTAGTGATTAAATTAGGTACAACCCTGACATAATAGCCAACCATCCTCTGTCCTCAGCCAACTGTCCTCATAAACTGACATTTCAAATTTTTAAGCTTTCAACCAGTCCATATGTAAATGGTAAACATTGGTGTGAATAGATTTAAATCACAATGAAGACTAAGCGGATTAAAATTAAAGAGTGTCTTAACAGCAATATATGCTGAAATGTTGCACTGGGGCACTGTTTGGCCTACCATTCTAATGGCCATGGCAATTTTTACAAAGGTGGATCTTGAGTAAAGGAAAAGGGTTCAATAACGATTTTTGGGTTGGCCAGGAAATTCACCATGGGAGGAGGGCCAGACCCTACCTTGTCTCCTTGGGGCAAGACTGACATTGACAGACTCAACACTGCTTTTCCAGCCAACACTATGCATTTCACACACCACCTACTACAGGAACAATCTACAAATATTTATTTCAGAAATGCCAGGAAAACCTGACTACTCTGTCTACATCTTCAGTGGATGGGTGTCCTAACTGCTTTATTCAATATATTCGATTTTGCTCCTGGAATTGAATGATGATAGTACTAGCAGAAAGTTGTGAATATTTTCATGATCCCACCATACAATCACCATTTGTACATGTCCCAGTGCCCTCCACTGGATAAGCATGGTTTCACCCTGAGTTCACCAATGCCTGATGTATACCCCATTGTGGTATGTTTAGAAACCAAATCAGTGTTCCTGTATCACTGAGGGCACGCTGATCAGGCCTTTATCTCAGTACTGATGGGCACATAATCCTCCACATGTGGGATAATGGAGACCTCACTGGTGAAGATGAAGTGGGAGGGGAAGAAAAACATGAACTCAGGGAATTGATTTCAGTAGAATGGTCCCATGTTTCTTTGGTGCAAGGACAGGGTCAGGAAAGGGAGAAGATGGGACAGGATGGGGGAAATGTAGAGAGAAGGGGGAGAGAAAGAGAGAGAGAGAGATGGGGAGTGGATTCCTCTTGACTCTCGATATGCTGCCAAATGGTCCTCAGACAGATTTATTTCAGCTTTGTAGGGAGGTATCAGTGTTTTGAATTTGATGCAGGCAGCTACAGAAAGCCAGTGGAGGGAGCAGAGAAGTGGGGTGGTGTGGGAGAAATTAGGAAGGTTGAAAACAAGTCGTGCAGCTGCATTCTGGATTAGCTGCAGAGGATGAATGGTGCACAGAGGCACACCTGCCAGTCTTAAAATAAGGGACTGAACAAGCAACTGAGTAGCCTGTGTGGAGACAATTGGACAAATTCTTCTGATGTTATAGAGAAGAAATTGACAAGTGCATTAAGGTTAGCAATGTGAAAAGGATAGTTGACTGTCCCAGGTTACACCAAGGTTTCGGGCAGTGACTGAAGGAGCCATTTGAGTGTTGTCCAGGGAGATCATAAGCTCCTGACAGCAGGATGAATCACCTGGGATGACCAGCAGTTCAGTTTTGAGATCCATGAGGAAACAGAGTCTGTGGGAGGAAATGAGATAATGAGTTCAATGTCATCTGCAGAAGAATGGTATGAAAAGCCATGCGAGGATATAACTTCACCAAGAGATCAGGTACAGAGGGAGAACAGAAAATGACCAACTACTGAGCTTTGTTGGATACCAATAGAGAGTCTACATGGAGCAGATGTGGATCTCTTCCATGTCACCTCATACCTCATGGGCTAAGATGTGATACATACACTGACCAGCCCTAACATTACAACATAAAATATTATACCCAGTATTGGATAAGTTCCCCTTGTGCTGCCTGGGCAACTCTGTCCCCTCTGGGCATGACTTTACAAGACCTTTGGCACCAGGACGTTGGGAGGGGATTTTTTGGGTGCTGTGGGTTGCGGGATGGGGCCTCTGTGAATCAGACTTGTTTGTCCGGTGCATCCCATGGGTGCTCAATCAGATTTAGATCTGGGAAATTTGGAGGCTGGGTTAGCAGCCTTGGGCTCTCTGCCTTGTAGGCTCTGTGTGTGGTGGGCTGTGGTGCCTTTCTATCATGGTCAGAAGTGCCTTTTTTCAGTGATTTGTGCTGCATTGGCGTTTTTTGTAGGATTGGACTGGACAGGCTTTCCCCGTAGGCATGACTTTGCCTTAGGTGCCATGATTCTGTAACCAGTTTAGTGAAATATAATTAATAAGCAATGTTAATGTGATACTGTAATGTGGTGTTCAGTGTATACTATATACTGCCTGATCCATGTATACTACATACACACAAGACAAACATATACACACAAAGTGACTGTGTCCTTTAACATATATCTGTAAAAGTAGTCTTATATTTTTACAGTTTACACATCATATATTCTTATTTGCAGCCTTAGCCATCCTAGAATTGCCCTTGGTTTGTATGCAAAGCTTTAATTTGTCAGTATTTAATAGACAGAAGTCCAATTTTGTGTATAATTTATGTATGCAACCAGACTTTTGGTGTGATGCTCGGGCTGTGCATCACACAAGGTGAGCAGCCTTTGTGTGTGTGTGTGTGTGTGTGTGCACATGTTTAATGGTCTGCTCAGCTGCGATAATGCTGAAGCCTGTTATCAGCTCCATCTTGCCTGAGGACTCAGTGGGCATACACACACACAGACACACACACACACACACACACACACACACAGCTCTGCATATCTCAGGCTCACACATTCCTCTTACAGCACAAGGGAGCGAGGGCAGCTGTGACAAGCAATGTTCAATGCAAACCTCTGACACAATGTGTGTATGTACAGTATGTGTGATAGAGACAGAGAGAGAGAGCATGCATGGTGCACCATTGATGGTCTTATTGATATTGAAGATCAAACTCATGATAAACATAATTTATTTTATAAAAAATAGATTTGCCTTCATGTGTTTTTTTTTTTTTGCTTGGTTACTGAGAGCAGGTGGATTTGATGGGTGGCAAGATTACAGCAAATGTAGAGCTCTTAATTCCCCTGCCACACACACTCTTACACCCACCCACACCCAACCCCCAGTTTCTACTAATTACTTCTTATTTCAAATGCAAAGCAGTGAGAGAAAGTGAGCTGATTTCTCCTCTGCTGCTTAAGGGTGGGTAAGGAACGCAGGGAATGAGGGAAGGAGCACATTGGAGAACATGAGGAGAAGAACCAAAGAAAAGAATGAAGTGACTTTCTCCTTTCGCGAGGCCTTTGAAGTTGGAGCATGATGCAAGAAAGAACGAGAGGGGTAAAGAGAAGAGGGTAGCAAGGAGGGAAGAAAGAAGCGAGGGGAGATCGTGTTAACAAGACAGCCTCTAAAGGCGAATTAAATGCCAGGAGAAAAGAAACACCACTGGCCCCTTCTCCTACTTAGGCTACTTAGGGCCCTTTTTTCAAAGGTGTTTCAAAGCATGGATTCGTGGCTTCTTAAATAGGCGAAACTTAGTTTTAGGATGTTTGGAGGGGGGCAGAGGATGAATATACACACACAGGGTTTGAATGTCGGGGGAGCTTGGAAGGGAGGTGGGTAGGAGACTTAGACAGCAACACAGGGGTCAGAAGTGCTCAAGGATTACAAGCTCGCTAAGCCTTTCAGGATCCCTTGTTTTCACTTGTTCTCTGTTGTTTGTTGTTCAGATGTGGGATGGGGATGGGGAGAAGTGTGTGTGTGGAATTAGTGAAGGAGAAAGACAGTCCATTCACACCTCTCGTCAGACGTTTTCGAGAAAGAAACCAGCCCTCCCGTTTCTTGTCGCTGTGAAAGCGCGTTAGTGTCGGCTTTTGTGAACACAAAAAAGAGAAAAAAGCAGGCTCTCTGGATTCCGCCGGTGGAACAAGAGGATTTAGGTTTACAAAAAATGCACCAAAACCTGATCTGCTCTCACTTTGATTGGCTTCGGCAGGAGAGCTTGCACACTCTTTGTTGATTAATCAAGGGATTTTCTCCCTTGTGCACCAACAACACACACACACACACACACACACACATACAAAGAGCTGTAAAATGTTTTTTAATCACATGATTAAAAAAGTTGGATATTGAATGTACTGTATGATGCAACAACTATTGATTAGGAAACCTTAACTTTAAGACTAAGTTCAATATTGTGAGCATACACTCTGGTGTAATGTTACAAAGTAGGAAATGGTGCAAAATTAATGCAGTTGACAAAACAGATGACAAAAGCCTGGGAGGCAAAAGAAAAACACAGTAACACTCTAACAAACCGCTCATGGCGCTAATTTAGAAAACATGCTTGCAACAAAGAGTGCGATTTGACACTACCAAAATAAAACCCTGCATAGCCTGGAATAAACAGATGAGAGGCATGTTATCTGTTTATCTCACATAGGCTTTCATTAAGAATTCCTGATGTTCTTGACACTATGTGTTTATCCAAGTGTGATTTTTATTTAACCCTTTGAGGAGCGTAGTCCCATCAGTGTACTTGGCACAGCACACAGCTGAGAACTTCATATTAATGATGTAAACAAAATCTCACTGTAGTCAGTAACTAAACTATATAAACTATAAAACTCAGTAAATCAGTCATAACATTGCAACACAAAATGTTATACCCAAGGCATGACTCCACAACACTTATGGAGGTGTGCTGTAGTGTCTAGCGCCAGAACGTTGGCAGTGGATAGTTTGATTGCTGTGGGTTGTGGGGTGGGGCCCCCGTAGATCGGACTTGCCAGGTGCATCCCATAAGTACTCAATCAGATTAGGTTTCGGAGAGTTTGGAGGCCAGGTCGGCGGCCTTGAGCTCTTTGCCTGCTGGGCCCCGTGTGTGATGGCTCTGGTGCACTGGGTGTTCTGGTGCCTTTTTTCCATGGTTGACTTTTTTCACTTGTTTGTGCTGCACTCGCCATTAGGTCCCTGTGGACAAAGGTGAGCCTTGGGTGTTTATGATCTTGTTGTTAGTGTACTGGTATGTAATAGATAATCAACATTAATGTGTTAATGTTATGTGGTGTTGTTATTATGGCTGAAGAACTGTGGAATTTTGGATTTTTTTCAACAGTATTATGAAGTATAATATCATTAAACTCATTAATGCTCAAAAGAAAGACCTAAGTTGATATACCCATCGGATTGTTTTATATCTATCCTATACTCTGGATGAATAATATACTAATGTACAGTACAGTGATGACCCTAGTTCATAGTGAACTACTGCAGACCGTTGTCCCATCTGGGGCGAGTTCTACAGTTTTGAGTTGACTCAGGCCATCTTTTCATTCATAAAAGAATGAATAAGTTTAGGTTGGTAACAAATTGCCACAATTAAACATATATTGCTTTCAAGTCTTTAGCTTGAAATACCTGGAATTACTGATTAGACAAACAAGTTACAAATGAAACCATAATAGCTGCTACAAAGGCCCCAACGTGATTACAGTCATCATAGTAACACCAGTAAGTATGAATGCTTTTCCTAATGCACCGCTAGACCAATTAAAAAACATTATCTCTGTCTTGATTTAATGTGTCTTTTATTCTCTTTGGCCTCATGAACTGTCTATTATTCATTACTGATTATTTTAAATGCATGTGTTTGTCTGTGTTAGAGCATTCTGTAGAGTTTGATGAATAAATGAATAAAATCAAATAAAAAATAAAACAGATATCATGCAATAGATTCAACAGTAAAGGCCAAAAGTCTGCAATTAAGCGTGGGAAGTTTTATTATCTTCTAAATCTAATAAAACTTGCATTAAACATGGATGTTAAATGCAAAAATCAGTAACAATAATAAATACTGTTGCTACATACATTTATTCAAACAATTTCTTGTATTGTTACAAAATATTACTATGTGTTTCTTCCTAATAATCATTATTATACTGTATTATTTTAAATGAAGTGATACTTCAGCAACATTGGCCAGTAGCATGGAAAGTAAGCAAGTAATAGGGCAATCTTAAATAGCCTAATTAACATCGATAATATCAGTATAAATTGTGTATCAAAATTCAGAGAAAAAGCTTTTCAGCAAAATACTTGTAGTGGATTAATATTGAAGTTGATATACCATTGCACCAAGTAATAAGACTAGTGTTAAGCATGACTGTTTTTTTTACTTAATCAAATGATGATTGATAGTAAGCAACATAACATATTTAGGATACCTCACGTACAGTCCTGACAGCTACAAGCAGCATAATCATTCACCTAGTCATAACCGACAACAATTTAATGATCAAATACCTGTGTAGTTAAATGAATCCCTTAATACTTTGACATCCTTACATTTTATAAAGGTATTAATAGATCAACTGTATATCGTGGTTAAAACAGTAAGCGGAAAATATGTCCACTGTATTTCATCAGATAGCTAATTTTATGTTTGTGAGCCTCCTGGAGTATGTGTGTGGGTGATAGAGATAGTAAAACGACAAGAGTGTCAGCCTGAGAAGGAAAAAAAAAAAAGATTGAGTGAGAGAGATAAACAGAACCAGGGGGGTGGTTTTCAACAATAAATCAAGTTCCTCACTAATCTATTTAGCATGCTTTCACCATTATACTGTCAGTGAAACAGCTAATTAATTAACTGATTCTACAAAGAAGAGGTTTTGAATGAGCCCATTTAGGTAATTACTACCAAGAGCCGTTTGGGCAACTCATTTACTGCAGCTGCACAAGCACTCTGTCCTGTAACATTTGGAAAATGACAACAAATGTAGGTTGTGTATTCAGTTATTTGTATGTCTGTTATCTGTAATGGTGATGGTGAATATGGGGAGCGAACTGAAGTGCATTACATTTACCCATTCCATATTACATCTATTAACAGCAAATAAACCAACTTCTACAAATTCAGGTGCAGGTTCAGCTTGTTGCGTTGACAATGTGTTATCCAACATGCAGGGATAGGAATGGATATGTTGCGTCAAAATTAATTTCCCTGGAAAAATTGGATTTGAATGATGATATCTAAGGGAGGGAGACAAGGAACAAAATCTGTGCTCTCTCGGTGGGAGGGATAGCCTACTCTTTCCCCTAGTATCATCACAGTGATGCTAGCCAATCTTGAGTGTCTATGAACTGACATATGCATCATGTATACATGGATACATGTATTTCTCAGAGCGTATGAAGTTGCTATATGACGCATCCTGTGCAGTAGTTCATAAAGATGCAGTTTGTTCATGTCATGTGTCTCAAAGGAAGCACAGTAGTGTTTAGCTTCCCTGGCCTGGTAAGTGTGGTGTGATAGGGGAGAATTGGCAGGTGACCAAATTTTTTTCTACAATTTTTTTAATTATTATTATTATTATTTTTACAAAAACAGAATTGAAGATGCAAAAAACATGAAAAAAAAAAACCAGCAAAAACCACGATAATTGAAATTATTTAAGGTGTACAAATTTTATAAATGGCCTGGATGGAAAAAATACATCCTCCATGTCCTCCAAAAACATTGTTCTTTTACTGCGAGTGACTCCTATAGATATGGGTTATTTAAACTGCATTAAAACACAATGCTTCTTTAGGTTAGTCATAGCAAAGACAGAATTCTTGTAACCAATCATAATGAATAAGGTAGAATTTCTTTAACTCACAAAAGTTTGCTAACAGTTTTGCAATCGGTACTTTTTTTAATTATTGTAAACATCATCATCATCATTATCTATAAATGACTTAATTATGAATAAATGTGGTTTGTAAGAGATTAAAGACTTGTGAGATTAAATCATTGGCAAATATTGTGCTAAAACATGTTTTTTTTTTTTTTTACAGTAAAGCAATCTTTCTTATTATTTAAATTTCTATTTAAAAATGTACTCCACAAAGAAATAAACAAAAACAAAGAGTTTTTGTTTCCTTTCTTTAATGTTCCTTAAGTGGCTCAGTGAAGGTAAAAATATGGTTCTAATGTTAACAAATGTGTCTTTTCACACAAAGGTTAAATAATTATATTTACAGTTAACATTTAGTTGCGTACTGTACATTTGTATTTCTACATTGCTACTAATTGCAAGTGTAAACTCCATGTTTTCATATCATAATATGATTTTAGTTGTTAAGGCAACAATTCAATTTTTGATTATATCAAGTAAATTTGCCGCTACATATTTCGCAACAACTAAATATTTGATGAAATTTGAGTAAAATTACTTTCATATTTTCTGACATACACATACACTATGTATGTCATAACAACTATGGTGTAGTTATAGCAATGCAGTCATTTTAACCACATTCCCTCATCAACATCCGAACCCAACCTGGGTTGCTGGGTAAAAATAACATGATTTATTTTAATTAATTTTGGATCCAGCATTAAATTCAAATTCATCCCAAATATGGTTATTTTTAACTGAGCAGTTTTTTATAACACAGTGACAAACATGTCAAATCTACAGATATGCATGGTATAAATTATAAATTAAATGATCACATATATAGGGTGTGCACATGTTTGTGTATAGCTGGCGTAGTGGTTAGCACTGTAGCCTCGCACCTCCAGGGTTAAGGATTCAATTCCTGCCTCAGGTCAGTGTATGACACTTGGTTTGTCTTGCTTGGATAGGCTCCCTACAACCCTTTCAGGATAGTTCAGCATAAAATTAAGGTTGGGTATTAAGATATTAAGTAAAATTGTGGTTATAATATAATGTTAAAACTTTATCAACCACAATTTTACTTAATATTTTATTAATAAACCCATCTTGAATTTTTAGGGGAAACTATTCTTTTTCATACAACCAAATAAGCAGGACCCCTAAATATACTCAAAAGGAAATCCACCAGTATAAAAATACTAGGAAGTGTTGTAATGCTAGATCTTCACAGGAATAGATTTGCTCAGAATGACAAATCTATTCCTTCATTATGGAGAAAGATCATTATGAGTAAAACTTGTTCCAACTTATTCAAAACTCATGTACCTCAAAGAAATGCTAAACTCTTTGTAGCAGTGGAAATCTTTGATCTAATTATCTTTAGCCTTCTAAACACCCAGTGTTCACGTACAAAAGTGAACGTAATCACTCATTCACTGTGGACTTACATAAAAGCTTCTAGTTCTAAGCTCATGAATCTGATCACAATTCGTTGAACCTAATCAAAGCTGTAGGAGAAGAACAACCAGTGTGGGAAAATGCATTCCTTGTTCCGAAACAATGTGGATATCGATATTAAGAGAATGACTCGACTGACAAAAGGGCCAATGAAGATCATTGTACTGAGCCTGGTGCTGCGGTCAGTGTTTTTATCACCTATGGCTTTAGAGAGAACAGAAAAGGGAAGGGTGAAACCCTCTCCATTAGCTTGGTGCTTCTTTATCAATATGGCTCAATCCTTTCAGAGACTCTCTTTTCACCCTGGCTGTGTTTGTCATTAGCCCCTGCAACCTCCTGTTTGTTTGGCTGGGACTTAGGGATGTTTGGACTGAAAGGGGACAGTCATGTTGGGAGGAGATTAATAGATAGATGTTGAAAAAAAGAGGTGAAGGGTAAAGCTTTGAAGCAGGTTTGTCTGAAGGGGGCAGTGATCAAGATGTAGATGCCCCAGGATACATCCCTGGGGGAACAACAACCTTTACATTTACCAATTCTAATTTTAGATTCAGTGACAAAAGTGTGAAAGTGAACTGGATATACCAATCATTCATTCGTTAATTCATTCATTCTTTCACTAATTTTCAGTAACTGTGTTATTGGGTTGACAAAGTCATAATGGATCAAGAGCCTGTCCTGGGAACATCCTGGCACAAGACAGGAGAATACACCCTGAAAAAGATTCCAGTATATTTTGCTTAATCAGTCCATCTGCTGGAATGTTTCTGGACATTTGGAGGAAACTGAAGAACTCGAAGAAAATCAATGCAAAAGGGAAATCATGCAAAATGCCACACAAGCAGTAAGCCAGGCTCAGAATCAAACTAGGGACAAAGTGACAACATTATACCATTAAGAAATTACATTTCTGACTAATGTCTGGTATGCATTATGAGATTACAGATTCCAGTTTCACAGATTTTCTTCTTTCCTTGGTCTTTGTTCAGTCATGAAATTTCTGGCTTTACAAGATTTACCCAAAACAAAGCACCAGAAATTTTCACTTAAAACATTCAAACTACAGGGTTGAGGATCTTATATAATTTGTCATGAACAAATGTGACTTCAAATCAAAAGAAAGATATGGACCTGGCAGAAATAAAGAGGTTAATCTAGTTTGTTGGAAGTCAGAATTAAAACCTGATTACTGTCCAAAAAAATAAAAAAAAAAGACAGAATTGAACTAGAGCTATGCAACATCTTCAATATGCTATTACTCATTGGTTATTTGTCTTTTTAGCCTGACAACCAGATTGTGTTCCATTTCAGACAGAATTTTAAACAATTGTAATATTTAATATCATTGGATGGCTGCTCTCATAGCAAGGGTTGGACATTACTTACTTCATGCCACAGGATATTCAGGGAAGAAAAACACGTTGTAATGAGGTGGATATAAGGGCGTGTTTTGGGATCAGTGGGATGTGCAGTCATCATATAATGTGGGCCAGGTGTAATTTTAAACACTGGACCAAACTCCAGCATACAGCCAGAGAAACACAAACAATATGTCTAGAAATAGACTGTTTAAATGTATTTAATTATTATTATTTTTTTTGTGTGTGAAAACTTTTTAGGAACGAAGAACCTTATCTACCTCAGATAAACTCCTTGATGCACTGGTTGTCCCTAC
The DNA here is from genome assembly GCA_028565275.1 of Leiocassis micropogon. NCBI lineage: Eukaryota > Metazoa > Chordata > Actinopteri > Siluriformes > Bagridae > Leiocassis > Leiocassis micropogon. Next base: position 2,227,680 of record JAOVVA010000021.1, read on the forward strand.
AAATTCCCTTCGGACTTCTAAACACTCAGTGTTCGCACAAAAAAGCAGATTTAAGCTATCATACAGTTAGGATGCAAATAAATACTCCCACTGCTAAGCCACTGCTTGTCCTCTGGCGTTAGGTAACTGCCACGGATATTGATGACGTATACAAAGAATATGACTACTAGATTTTATACTACGAGACAAGTTCCAAAAGGGAGGTAAAAAATGGTGGGAGAAGAAAGAGAGAAGTTTTTATGATGAATTATGTTTCATTTTTTCTTTTTAGAAGGTGTAAATTGTGGCTGAGGTAGATGAGTTGGTCCTGTAGAAGGGAGAGTAATTAAAAGAAAAGGGCACTCATTATACACTTGATGGGAATTTATGGCTGAAGCTCAGAGGAGCACAAACTGAATGTCTGCAGTCAGGGCATACACACACACACACACACACACACACGCACACACACACACACACACACACACACACACACACACACACACACACACA
>JAOVVA010000021.1:2233277-2250073 GCA_028565275.1 Leiocassis micropogon
TGTTCATTCATAGTTTTGATGCCTTCAGTGAGAATCTACCAATGTAAATGGTCATAAAAATAAAGAAAACACATTGACAGATGTGAAGGTGTCTCCAAACTTTTGGCCTGTACTGTATATGTACACATATGCACACACACTAGATTGCCACTATAATTCCACAGCCTTATCTGGAAAGTCATGATGTAGAATCCAAGTCTAGCATTTTTTTAAATATATTTTACCAATAAAACGCCATAAGTCCAAAAAGCATGTTCTTATTGATCACTGAAGACTGTTAGGAATGTTACTATGCTACCATTTGAATGAAACTTATGACATCACAACATTAAAAAGAGGCAAGTGTATAAATAAGATCAAAGTTCAGATGGAGTTCAACATCATGATGTCATCAAATTTTAAGTGAATTTCTTTATTCTAAACAATATATTAATAATAGACAAAGCTTTCAGGCAAAACCCAGTAAATATCTGATACCAGCAAAAAGAATGATGGAGGCCATATTGGGAGAAGAAAGTATATCAGTAAGATTGGAATTTGATTTGGGAATTTAATGTGTTTTTGAAACTACAAATGTTTAAATATAAAGAGACTTTATACTTTGTACTTTCTTATAACTATTACAATTTAAGTTAATATATTTTAAGAGATTAACTGTGATGTGCATCAGTCAAAAAACGTTTTAAAGCTTAGCAGTTTTAAATTAATATGTGTATCTTACTAAGCATTTGTATCGGTATTTAAAGATTTTTAAAAAATTAGAGGTATTTGCTGTCTCTAATTAGTATATAATAAAAAGTAATGTTTTGGTAGCATCTTACACGATTCTCAATATTTCCAGTCTCATAGTAACATATGACTTATAGTAAATCTTAACAGGGATAAATTTTAATCAATTAACACTTAAAATTTCAGATCAGTTATTATTTTTAAAATGTATAGTTTTCATATTAACAACTTACATGGAGACATCTATGGCAGACATGCTCCAACACTGGATTGGAATAAATATAATTTAGAAAATGGTGAGGTTTATTGAACATTTTCGAAGGAGTCTCCATTATAATTGCTCTGAAAAGCTGTAAAGCTGTTTTCCAACAATTGCGATTTTTGTCATTTCAACTTCAAGTGGAAGAAAACAAAGCTTGCTGAGGTAATGGCTGTTGATAGCTCCTATAACATACTGTCAATTAAATAGTTTCATGGAAGAAATTGTTTCAATTGTTTCATTAAAAAAAGATATGATTTATTATTATATGGAATATATAACATTTGTCAGCCAATTTCCTGTGGTATAAGAGAAATAAAACCCTTTAGGTTGTGTAACAAAAATGTTTCACTCCCCACTATACCCCATGAGTCCTGGATTATGCCTGTGCCATCTTGGAAGTTTTAGGTAATCACCTGATTTCATTCATCTCACCCATTGCTCCGAAATAGGGTCAGCCTGTACTCATCAGACTTTTTCCCAATGCTTTATACTTCCTAGAAAATAGAAGCCTTTATTTCCTGATTAATCTCATTAAGAGCGGTTTTCTTAAGGACACAGCTGTTTATTCCTCAATCCTGTGAGTTCTCTTCAAATTGTGTGTAGAAATGCTCTTACTTTCACTATTAAACATTGCTGTGATTTCAAGTGTACATTTTTTATGATGCAACCTCACCAAACGTTTAAGTGATCTCTGATCACGATCATTTAAAATTTTGGGGGCACAAGCCCTTTTTTGGGGTTTGGAGTTAACATTTGGCAAATTATTCTGTAACTTGCATTGACTACAATAGTGCATAGCATTTGCTGGACATTTCTTGTCTGATCATCACATCAGCAAAGAGACTGTAGTGACTGACTTCATATATGAATGTAAATATTTTTTTTACAGTGAACACTAAGGCCAACTGCTACTTGTTGCAGTAATTGATTTATTACAGAAAATTCCTTTTTTATTGTTTATGTATATTGGGCTATTTTATCTGGCAGCATATCTGTATTTTCTTTGTGGACGCTGTAGGCATAAGTACACATGTACAAGAATAGAACCAGTTATATTTAGATTTATTCCATTTGGGAAATGGTTTTATCCAAACTTGACCATTAATCCACATCACAACAGGACATAATGTTGTAATTCAAAAATAGGTTTTTAACATTAAACTATATCAAGAGATAATTTACCAAAATATCATCTCCACACAAAAACTAGATCAGGCATCACTAAAGGGCAGACCGTGGTCTGGATCCCGACCGAGTGACAGTTCCCTCCGGATCCTGTTGCTTTTCTAATAAATGAGAATAATTAATAATCTAGCCATTTTTCCCTTGAGGTGTGTGCGGCTATGTGTCACTCAACAGAGCCAATCAATGCAATAGTTTACTGTGTCTTTACAGAGTATGTGAAAGAAACACCACGAAAAGGAAAGTAGACAATGAAAATGATTCTTCCTGCGGGAAATTTAAAGCCAGTTCCTCTCATATGTTCTGAAACCACGGCGATAGTAATAAGCAGAAATATGAAGCGCCTCTATAAGACAAACCAAAGGTAATTATAGCAAACATATCTGCAGCAGTCCAAGGTAAGGCGAAGGAAAATACCTGATCTGAGAGCGTGGTAACAGAGCAACCAGAGTCCTTTCACATTCATTTACAGCCCAGCAGCGTGCAAATGAAGATCTACTAAAAAATGATTGAAGATTTTTGTGTAGTATTTCATGCAAATACAAGAAAATATACAAGGTCATCAAAGTTCAAACTGTCCAGATGTTTAACACAGTTAATGAAAATTGACAATAAATATTATTGCAATGCTATGGAAATTTTAAATTGCTTATTTTTTAATAGACCTATGCATATATAGAGATGACTGTATATATATATATATATATATATATATAAAGATCAGAATCCTACCACAAACCTAAAATTCAAACAGCAACTAGAAGAAAATTTAACTTAAATACAGTACCCCTGGTCTAGATTAAATTAGCCATCATATAAAGCAAAATCAAACTCTTTCAGTCGACATTCTGATTCGTTTGAAGCTTCTTGAAAGCTGCTTTGGGACATTATCTATTGATAAAAGTGCAATGAATAAAAAAATAATTGAATTATGTATATGATGCAGCTTCTTTCACCAATTTTGTTTTCCATCCCTAAATATGCTATATTGACTGAAGCCCAAATACTAATGACAAAAAAATCTAAATTTGTGGGTGTGTAAGAGATTTTCTTATTGCCTTTTTTCCTTTTAGAAAAAAAATATGTTTGTTTAATATGCATTAAAGCAGCCTGCAGGCCGCTGGAACACACAGATAAAGTGGACATATCACTGAGTGTTATGATAAGAGAGAGAGAGAGAGAGAGGGAGAGAGAGATTGTATGTGCGTGTGAGAGTGTGATATCTCTGAATGGTATGATAAGAGTCAGGAGTGAGACGGCAGTATGCAACAGCATGAGAGATGGAGAGAGCAGGAAGAGAGGGGACGGGCGTGTTTCTCTCTCTCTCTCTATCACTTACTCCTGGGGGAATTGTGGAGCAGCACAATGCAAACATGTCGGAGTGAATGGCCAAACGGGAAGACGACAGCTGTTTGAGATGACAGCGATGGCTGTTCATACTCGCCTCCCCACTGTCCTATTAACACACACACACACACACACACACACACGCACGCACACACACACACACACACACACACAAAAACCCGTACAGAGTTACACACATTCAGATGCAAGGTCACACACACACACACAAACACTGTACACATATTTCTGACCACAAAACACCAGTAGTAGCTTAGGTATTATAAATAGTTGCTTATTTTCCACCTTAAATTTTCTAAGAAAATGAAAATATCTTTAATCTTAAAACATAAACAATAAACAACATATATGATTATTACATATATTTTTTGACATTTTGTACTAATGTCAAATGTGAAATAGTTTTTTCTTATAGAATTTTTTATTTTATTTTAAGCATTTATTTCTAGAAAGATACAAAACTACAAAAGACATTGTAAAGCCTGATATAAAAAAAAACATCTAAAAACAGGCTAAGTAAACTATTTCGATTTATAATAACCTAATTATAAAAGTGGCTTATCCTTTTGCTCATATTTAATACGTTTTAATATGCTCAATTTTTTTGTAGTTCATAATTGGGTAATAAAACGTTTCTTTGATAGAAGACACTGTATGAATATTTTGTATATATAAGGCATAATTAATTATGATTACAATTTTACCACAGAGCTGCTAAATTTAAAATCTGAGAGCGTCTCTGATAGCTCAGCTTCAAAGTTCATATTAATTGGCTTCTTCTAATACATTATCGTTTCTATAGTAACAACTCATTCACAGGTTATATGTGTGTTAAATGTGCCGATATAATTATAAAGTTATTCATTTTTTACATTTATTTTAAGTAGAAAAAACTCCCAAAGCACATAATCATATCATTGATATGGAGAATGAATGTGAATTCTTAAGCAAGACCTTATTCTACATTTGTGTGTACGACTTATGTGGGTGAGTGTCTATTCGTTAAACCAGTGTGTGTTGTGTGTGTGTGTGTGTATGTGTGTGTGTGTGAAAGTCGTCCTACACACACATACAAACACAAAATATAGTAATCAGTACACGCGCGCACGGATGTTGAATATAAACGAGTAAGGCACGTGCACTGAGACCAAGCAAGAGAGACGATTACCCACAATTCTTCAAAACAAGAAGCGCATGCGTGCTACATGATACTTGATGATACTTGGTACTCGTATATCAAGACTCGCTCGTTTTTCAAGTCAAAATTTATTACAATTTTTTGCTCGTCTTGGAATCTGAGGTTCCACTGTGTGTATATACAGTCATGTATATCATGGAATTCTTGTTTAGTGCTTGGGGCAAATACTTTGCTATTCAGAGCTACCTAAAATGAACCAGCACCAGTCCGCATTGTTGTCATTTTGCCACCGTGGATTGTACTTTGTTTAATCTTCGGTTAATTAAATACATTTATGGAGTTCAGGTTGGGTAATTAACTTGAATTATTAAATTATGACTGGTTTATGATTTTGGTCTAAGGTAAAAAATGTTGGTTTATGGTTTATGGCTTTACACGTAACTGTGTGATCTATCGTCACACCTACAGTATGGGCAGTGGTGAGTGTGGGAATGCAGGAAAACCGCAATAGCCCTTTTTGCATTCTTTCTTGCATTTTACCCGAATGACTTCATAGAATTTAAAATTTAAAGTACTAGGGAAAGCTTCTGAATTAGACATAGAGCATCATTACGTCATGTAGGCTACAACGGAACTCCATAACAAATTCTACCATAGCAAGAATTGTGTGCTCTTAAACCAAGTGCCAGCTCAACTTGCTAAAATAATGTGGGGCTAACTTTGCATCACCTTAATGCATTGGCCTACAATTGTCATTATTAATTATTTAAGAATTTGTATTAAATTGTCCCTGCCAATCATCAAAGTTCTGCTTCATCTTTTTTCCATTTGTTCTTGTTTTGTCTTCTTGTTCTGGTTGTATTCTTTTAGCATTATGTGAGATGGAAGCCACTTTCCAGGGGTTCCTGGTACCAATACCCATCACAGGTTGTGCTAGTGTTCTGCACTTTGAGATTTGATGATCTCATGTACTTGTCTGCCTTCAATGACCCCCTTAAAGCTCAGAGCCCAAGGCAATCACTTGACTTTCCTGTCCTATAACTATGTCTTGTGTTTATCTATGGTGCACCAAAGAATTTATTTGTGCACCAAAAAGTTTTTAAGCCCTTAAAAGAGCTTGCTCACAGACCACCAGCTGTAATAAGCTGTAATAAGATTTACAATTCTTTCATGGCAAAGAAATGGACAGAGACTTAAGCACTGCACAGCCTGAATATCTCTTATGCAATAAAAATCAGTTTAATTTTATATAATTATATTTATTTTTAATAATATTTAGATAAACAAAATCTTGATAATCTTTCATTTTTGAAACTTTAAAGCTGAAACCAACCAACCAACCCATAATTATCAGATTATCCATCTCACAGAAGTCTTGTTTGTTCAGCGTACCCCATGGTAAGTGTTCACCGGGTACTCCGGGTTCCTCCCAAAGTCCAAAGACATGCAGATTAGGTTAAGTGGGGTTCCCAAATTGCCCATAGCATGTGTTCACTGCAATGGATTGTCCATGGTGTACCCTGCCCTGTGCCAAAAGTCTTCTGGGATAGGTTCCAGGCCGCCCACGACCCTGTACAGAATAAGCGGTATAGAAGATGAATGACCGATGAATTCATACTCCTCATATTTGAGGTCCTAAAATGGAAGGTTGTTTTTTAATATTCATAACCTTAATTTAAAGTCCAATTTACTAGGTCTGGAAAAAATGCACAACATTTAAAATGCAACACTAAAAACAAGACTTCTCTTATAATGTACAGTGCATCTACTGTATGTGGTGTTATTATATGCAGTCACAATCACCACCTGTAAGTCTGTACAGTTAGATTTGTGAATGTAGTTCTGTGTGTGTGTGTATGTGTGTGTGTGTGTGTGTGTGTGTGTGTGTGTGTGTTTGGGTCTGTGTCGGAGAGAGAGATGAGCAAGTCAGATCTTAGAGTAGTAGCAAAAGCAGACAAGCACTGATCCATATCACTGCTCTGAAGCATATGGCTGCATCTCCTCCCTCAACGTTACATGCCATCAATCACCAGAGAGAGAGGGATGAAGAGAGAGACAGAGAAATAAGATGGGAAGCAGAAGGGAAAAGGAAGCGAGAGGACAAGGAAGGGAGGGGAAGAAAAGACGCGAGTTGCCGGAAGACCTACAGTGGCGACAGAGATCGATGAGAGAGGAAAAAGGGGGAAAAGGAAGGAGAGAGAGAGAGAGACATAGTGAGAGATATGGCTTTACCATGATGCATGACATTTAGATTTCAGAGAGTACACATTGAACGGCAAAGCTCACACTCTTATGAGAGAGAGAAAAAGAGGAAGAGCAAAAAAAAAGAGAGCAGGAGGAAAAGAAAGAGAAAGCGATGGCTAAAAGAGGAGTCATACTAATTAGTGGAAGCCTGAAGGCAAACCTGTAAGGGAGGAGGGGTGTTGAAGAGGGTGGCATCACCCCCCAATCTTTCTTTTGGATTCATTTCTCTCTCTCCTATTTTTTCCAGCCTGGGATAAGACAGAGGTGCTAGACTGGGCCTTGTCTTCTGTGTGTGAGAGAGAATGTGTGTAAATGAGGGAGAGATAGAGCCACGTTCACACACACACACACACACACACACACTGCAGTCACATCATGTGCACAGTCTGTTTGGGAGAAGCTCTGCCCTTGTTAGTGGTCATTACTGACTGATTGAGTGTTTGCTGTTTGCATTTGAACACCAAGTGACCTCTGTTTTTTTTTTTTTGTTTGTTTTATGCAATGTGTGAATAGGTTATGTGTGTGTTATGCGAAGAATTACACAGTTGCCATCCACGATCAGCAGTAATCTGATAAAGCTGTCGATAAATATATCTATTGTGTGTGCGTGCTCTCTTCGGCTGTGTGTCAACACTATGTAATTCGTGGTATGTTGTTGTTTACCTAAACTGCAGCGGAGGAAGGCGCTCTCAGGTTAAAAGCTAAACGCACCTGCTAATTCAGGCGCTAAGAAGTTAACGAGCGACGTTCAAAACACCCATGCCCAGCGCCTGCGACTGCATCTCTGCACAGCAGCTTTAATTAGTCATTAAAAAGAAGGAAGGAAAATAAATTAATTAACTGATTAGCGGAAATAAACAAACAGATCGCCTGCACATGACCGTGAACAAGATTTCATGGTGCGAAGTGGAGTCTGCTTCCAGGAGAGCTAAGAAGAGGTGTCTAACATTATTAAAAAAAATAATAATAATTATAATGAACTAAACAATCCTTTAACCACATTTTTAGCACATCACAGTGTTTAATTTTGTTTAACTTTTTCAACTTTAAATGACATGGTCAAATTATTTTACAATAATCAATTAACGTAACAAATTTGTTTTTCATTTAAAACTAAAATGTTGTTACATATTTAAAGAATTGCACTGCTAACAGTAATGTTTGTCATTTTAAAAATATCCTATTTATAATTATCTCTATATCTCACATCCTCAGTGTTTTACTTCCCACAATGAACACAGCTTGAAGAAAACATCCCGAAGCATTTCTTTTTACTTAGTCTAATGAAAACTTGTGCTTTTAATGAACACTTTTTAATGAAGTGCTTTTTGTTGGATTTTGTTATTCACATAATCGCTCTATACAGCTGTGATGAGCAGAAAAAACATCTCGTACTCATTTTATATTTGCTACTTTCAAAAAATATATATAATACACCATGTCACAAAGCAAAGGGCATAATGTTTAATATCTATATTATTTACAGTGCTGTTCATTAGTATTAGGACAACATACAGTATGCTATGTATTATAATTCTCACTGTGCACAAAACATGTGATTTCACTAATTAGTTCTCACCTATCTGGCTGAAAATTGTGCTTAGCTTATTAGCTTATAAAAAAACTAGGGAAACAACTGGTTATATGACAATGATATTTAGTGTCTGGAGCCATGGCCTGGGTCAGCTCCAGACCTAAACCCAATACAATGGTTAAGAAGGCAGTAAAACGTTAAGACACCGTCTTCTCTATGTTGAAAAAAATGAAAGTTAAAAATAAAGAAAAAAAGTCAGGTAGCAAAAAACAAGAACCTGTGCAACTCAAGTTATTGAATCCTTTCGATCATGACTGAGATTTGATTATCAATAGTATCAGTTGAGTCTGTGAGCTCAATAAGTCTGGTTCAGGCTTTTATTACAAGCTGGAGATTTCCTAAATGTGAAAATATGTTTTTTCTTGATAATATCACAGATATTCTTTACTCTCCCTCACTCACTTATTTTCTATACCACTTATCCTGTACAGGCTCGCGGAAGGCCCAGGGACTAAGGGCACTAGGTGGAGACCTCAAATGAGCATAAGAAGGCACACCCTCACACACTATGAGCAATATGGAAATGCCACTTAGTCTAACCTGCATGTCTGAACTGTGGGAGGAAACCACAATACCCGAAGAAACCCGCCAAGCATGGGGAGAACATGCAAACAGGCCAGAAGACAGGATTTAAACCGTCAATCCTGGAGGTGTAAGGCCACAGTGCTTAGCACACCGTCATCGTGCTACCTAATTAATCACAGATATTGTGTGTATATTACTGACACCACTACCACGCATGTACCTGTAAAAAGCAGTTAATTAATTGCAGATATAAATTCCCTGTGTGTGTGTGTGTGTGTGTGTGTGTGTGTGTTTTGGACTCTCCATAGGTAAGTATGGCCTGCAAATATATTGACAAAGGCAGGTCCAGACATGTGTCACTTCCTCCCTTCCAGCTATACAGTTTCATGCCTCTATTAGTGAGAAAAAGTGGGGTGAAAAAAAAACAAGGGGATATATATCTAGCAGACAGAGAGCAAGAAATTGAAGGAGAGAAAGAGCGCGTGCACGCCCTCTGTGTTCAATTCTCTTAACCAGGTTCAGAAAAGCTATGTAGATTCCAGATATTTGCTTGAAGAACCACAAATAACTAATTAGCAAAACAGAATGACTAGAAATATAAGCATGATGTGGGTGAACAAACATATAGTGCAATAATAATAATAATAATATGGTCTTATTTACTTGATTACTTAAAGATTACATGTTCAGTTTTATGTCACACTTTTTTACATAGTTAAATCCCTTAAATGATCTCATGTGAAATGTGTGTAATTTTTCCATGTTTTTTTATTTTTATTTTTATTTTTTTACTAGGACCCTTTTTAATTCTTAACTAATACATAAACCAATAAACCTAAATATGCTCCATACATATGAATTTTTTGTATTTAATTACATTTTTCCATCACAAACCCCGAACAGAAATGTCAGGGAAAAAACGCAAAATCTTTACCACTTGACTGAGGTGTGAAAATTAAGCGTGTGAAGTGAAGTATAGCTAAAGAGATGAACGACGATGAGATTTTTGCAAAAAGATCTTGATGTAGTAAATTCTGCAGGAGAGTGAAATGATCTTGTTAGATCTCTTCTTTCTAAAAGCAGCTAATACGAACAAAACCTTTTCCATTCCTGGGCATTCGCTTAACACTTGTGAGACATACAGTATTTAAATGAACATGCACCTTATGGGACTGAACAGAACCGAGTCTGGAACAGGTACACAGGCAAACTCCAACCTCTCGTGTGTGCGTGTGTGTGGATGTTTCATTTGGTAAAAGAAGATGTGTGTGTCTTTTTAAAAAAAGAAGGCCCAGATCATTCAAGCGCCTTGAAATTAATGCTGGTCTGTGCGGCGTGTGTGCATGTGTGTGTGTGTGTGTGTGTGTGTGTGTGTGTGTGTGTGTCAGAGTATTGATCCTGCCGAGTTATTCTGCCGCCAGAGTTTATTAACCTCTGTGGTAATGACAAAGCATTTGTGGACAGCATGTCTCAGAGGGATTGTGTAAGTGCAGCACTACGAGAACGCTATTTAACACACACACATACAATTTCACCATGCTTACACAGGTTCACATAAAAACATCAAGATTTTAGAAGATTTGGGCTTTGTGATTTAAGACTCTCATGGACATTTTGCAAGCTTTTAACTCAGTTATTTCACAAAACCAGTAAAAAAATTGCCAATAATCCTTTTAAAGAATGACCTGATATCTACATACAAATTATCCCCCAGAATCTAATTATAAATAAACACAGAATAAATGAATTCAATAGCATTCAACCTGGAATTTTCCAAACCATAATAGTTGTCCTCTTTCATTCCCATAACACCGACTACCACTCTCCTCATCCTCGGTCTCCTTCCCTCCATATCTATGAAGCGACTTCCTCCATAATTACCAGTTATTAATTTTAAATGAGTCTGCCGATGCACGGCACGATTTTAATGCGGTCTGTTAATATCAGATCAGATGAGATTGGGAGAGGAGGATGATAAAGCGGATGTCTTTTTTTCTTTCTGTCATTAAGGATACACTTTCTGCTACATATCCATGTATCTGTGTTAATGCTAAGATGGGAAAAGAATTGGGGGAGTTTGGGATTTTTCTTTGACTTATGTGAAACAAAGAGTATATGAAAAACAGCAGAAGGCTCCAGCAAAAAAACTGATCTGAAGTCTGGTCAAGTTTAAACAGAGAATCCTTTAGGAGAACAACATGCTTAGATATGAGAGAAAGAAGAGTGTAAACCTGTAGCACTAGCCTATTCCACGGTATAGCAAGAGGCTCATGCAAATAGTCTCTCTCTCTCTCTCTCTCTCTCTCTCGTCTCACCCTTTTCAGTGGCTAAAGTGGCGCTTGTGGCAGCTGAAGTGTTGATGCTGATGTGCCGAAGCCTGCAATTCACCAATTTCACTGCTAATTAGCCTACAAAGCCGGCGCCTCCGGGGGAGGAAAGGATGGAGGGCAGTATGGAGGGAGGGGACCACAGGGGGTCTGAGCTGGCACGGTTGAGACATATGGCACGCTACCAGGGACTGGCTGTAGAAAATGGTGCGAGAGTGGGGTTATGGTAATACTACGTTCAGAGAAAGAGGAGAAGTGAAAAAGAAAAGGTAGAGGAGAGGAAAGATGAATAATAGGAAGAAAGGAAAGGGAAAAGAAAGACTGGATGAAATAAAGGCAGTAAGGAAGTGAAATACATTTTTGTCAAATTTGTGAAAAACACTTGCTTTATCATCAGGAGATCATATCCTTGAATTTAGACAATGTCACAGTAAAATTGTCCCCGCTCTCTCGGTGGCAAGGATTTACTGTCTCACATGTGAATCAGTACAGCACTAACCAATCACTAAGCTCACATATGTGGAAGAGGACAGAACACACGTTTCTCCAAGTCTTCAATTTGAAAATATACGGTGATTTCACATGTCTTGGAAGTGGTCAGATCTAGCATATGTTCTAGGTCACTTATCATTCATTCATTTTTTTCAAAGGACGATCGAAAAATTTCCTACGATGTGCAATATATGGTACTATATGTGTGTGAACAGCCTGAGAAGACTCCATCCATTAGTTCTTTTATCCATTCATCCATTATTTATACTGCTTATCGTGTGTAGGGTCAGGGACCTCAGGATACAAGGTAGGGTACACCCTGAATAAGGTGTCAATCCATCACAAGAACAAGAACACACACTCACACACCTGATCATACACTACAGGCAACTTGGAAATGCCATTCTGCCTATAAGATATTTTTGGGATTATTTTTTGGATTGTGGGACGAAACCAGAGAACCCAGAAGAAAACCCACAAAACACATTGAGAATCTTTTTTAATGGTATATTTTGATACCAATCATATCTTCCTGTCTGTTTCTAGCAATTAATTAATGTCTAAACATTAGCATAAGTACTGTACATTGGCATTAACATTGTGTGTAATATGCAGAAATATATGAGTTCTGCAAGAAGGCAGATTCTGGGAAATCTGCAGCCATGTTGACTTATTGCAAGCTAGCAAAAGAGACTAATGGTGCATCTGCTGCGTAACACTCATTATCATAACAACGCTTTGTGTTATTTATTTATTTATTTATTTATTTATTTATATCTACATTTAATAGTTGTATTTTTTTTTATTAAAATGAACATCAGTAATCCAGATTTAGTAATCAAGCTATCCTATCATGATGTGTGACACAAACATCTGGGTTGGTAGGAAACCAAAACCTGCTGGACACTCTCTTTACTCTTGTTAATTCCAAGCCATCTGTGAGAATTTGATTACAGAGGAGACATGAAGATATTTTATTACAGACTTCACCCTGAGAAATTAATACTGCTTGAATAGGTCTATTGCATGTCTGTGTGTGTGTGTGTGTGTGTGTGTGTGAGAGAGAGAGAGAGAGAGAGAGAGAAAAGTTGGTAGATTGGGGATGCCCCTTCATTGGGTACAGCTGCACCACATGCAGCCCTGGCACCTAACACCTCTCCACCTGCCAGCACTGTATGTAAAACACACACACAAACACACACATACACACACAGCCTGGCAGCCAGTAAGAGCCCTAATGCCGTCTCTGCCACACTGGCACCTGCCCTGCCACCTATCGCTAACAGCAATGGATTCCAGAGAGACTGAAACTTGGCATCATGCCCAGTGGAGGGCTTGGAGTGGATACATTGCTCTCTCTCTCTTACTCTCTCTCTCTGTTACTCTCTCTATCTGTCTCGACACCTCCTTCCCGCTATCTCTTCATCCTTTCTTTTCTTCTTTCCTCTCTCTTCTTTTGTTGTGTCTCTCTAAAGCTTTTCTACTCACTCCCTTTCTTTCAGCTGCATCTCTCCTATCCATCGTTTCCTCTTTCCTCTTCAGGCTCCTTTATTTCTCTCCTTTCTCTCCCTCTCTTTATTAGCTTTGTAGTGAATTAGTATTAGCATTAAGTCTGTTAGCATTAGTCTGAATGTGTGATGCTGAACAGCAGAGAATTTCAGGACAAAAGCACTTCACGTTAACTGAAATGGCGACTTCTAAGCAGCACTTTATATGGAAATGATTAGCTATATCAGCTTCTTCTGTCCCATCAGAGCGAATATTTCCTATAAAAAAGACTGGTTTTAACGGTCTCTGAAATCTTCATCTAGGAGAATGAGTTAATGCTAAAAAGAACTTTAAAAAAATATGTGCACAGGCACACAGATGACGACCAGGAAAAGACCAGGCAATATTTTTCCTTTCTTTAACTCACAAAAGCCTTGGGCTTCTGTTCTTAGGCTTTTAGGAGTTTAACGTCTTCTGCTCTTTTCGGCCATCTGGTCTAAAGTTTCCTAATGCGTTCTGAGATCCTTTTTTGATCACCATGAATGTAAGGAGTGGATATTGGAGTCACACTAGCCTTAATGCCAGTGTAAAGCAGTCTGGACATTCTCCTCTGACCTCATCAACAAGGCATTTCTGCCCAAATAACAGCAAACTAAACTTTTCTTCACACTTTCTTGTGTAAACTCTAGTGCCTGCTGTATGTGAAAATTCTCAGGAGATCAACTGCTTTGGGGGGAAAAAAAGCCTGTCTGGCACAACCCTGTCAGAGTCAAATTCACAGATCACATTATTTCCCCATTCTAATTTTTAATGTATTCATTAAGTGGAGCTTTTTACCAGTATATACAGATGTGTATGTACATGTGTATGTATATGTATGTATGTATATGATCTGGTAAGGAATTTTTTTTATCAAGGTATAGGTACCGTGGTAGTCCATTTTGTTTGTGTCTTTGTGACAGTACCATGGCACTGATTTGATATAGCACATACACTACCGCTCACAAGTTTGAAATCACTTTCTAACTCCATGGTCGTTCCTGATTTTTATTTCTTTCTACATTGTAAAGCAATACGGAAGGCGTCTAAAATATACACTAATCTCCTTTGAACAGTTTGTTTGTTGGCCACTTTGAGATCGTTCATTCATACATGACAAGCGATGATCAAATTATAGCCACACTTACAAGCAATGATGCTACTAGAATTACTAATAGGCATAAACTAATTGTAATTCTAAGACTAAAATTGGATGGTGCAGAATTAGCCATCATTTGAAAAAAAAACCTCTTCCCAGTTGTGTTGGACTAATGGCACTTAGTTATTAACCTAGTTAACCCAGTGTAAGTATGTATCTAATGATGTAAACTTTAAAGCACTTTTTGTACGTCGCTCTGGATAAGAGCATCTACCAAATGCCTAAATGTAAATGTAAATGTAAATGTTGAGATGTATCTGCTACTCATGATCTGTAAAGCCTTAATAACGGCTTTAATTCGAGATACTGTTTATTGGTGTTTTTTGAGGCTGGTAACTCTAAATGAACTTCCCCACTGCAGCAGAAGTAAGGTTTGGTCTTGCTTTCCTGAGAAGGTCTTTATGAGAGACAGTTTCATCATGGTACTTGATGGGTTTTGCAAATGCACTTGACAATACTGTTCTTGCAAGAACTATTCCATAAAGGCTGACCTCTGTGTTCATAACAACTGACTGTTGTTGTTGTGGAGGAGTCCTGTATACTAAATGTGCATCTAGTAAACATTTCTTATAATAAAGTAGCCAGTGATGTTTTTTTATTATAATATATTATACATGTATTATATCATGTTATATTATAGTCACCAGAGCATTGAGCATGTTTGTTAGCCACTTTGAGATCCTTCATTCATACATGACAAGCGATGATCAAACTATAGCCACACTTACAAGCAATGATGCTACTAGAATTACTAATAGGCATAAACTAATTGTAATTCTAAAACTAAAATTGGATGGTGCAGAATTAGCCATCATTTAAAAAAAAAAAAACATCTGGCTTGATTTCAAAATAGCTGTAGCTTGCATAACAGCGGGGAAGCTTGCGGAAATTACTGACAGCCATTTTTGTTTGATCACTAAGTGTTTCAATAAAGAAAAGCTCTGGAAAGGATCCACATCTTATTTCGTTATGGAAAAAAAATAATATGAAAATGTTGTTGGCCAACAAGCCGAGCTCCTCCTGATCCAGTTTGCCAAGAGTGTGTGAGCTGTAAGACCTACCCATAAGATCATTACCATAATCATTCCTTTGAAAAAACTTGAAGCTACACAAGCATCTAAGTTATGAATATATTATGTGCTATAAGTGAAGGAACATTACATGATTATAATTTTAGGTATTAAAATTAGGAAAAGACCTGCATGTGGTTCTGTGGTTGTGTGAAAGACCAGGATACCTCCTTGTTCCTGTGTTCACACATGCATTGACCTTCCGAGGAGATCAAAACTCATACACACTATATTTAGCATTAGACAGATACCCTTATCCAGATGTGCTTTGTTGCCCCTATCAAACATCCTCAATACAATTGGTAAAGAAAGCTGCAATACTAAGAATTCTACTGTACAAGCTCAGCTTTCATTCCATTCCATTCAACTCTTGAAGTACATCTGCCTTGTGTCTTTAGGTAAAGTCTATCCGGTCAAGCGGTGCTAGATGTGGTGGCTGATCTATTTTTGGTTTTGTAGGCAAGCACCAAATGGGGTTTTCTGGGAGCACTTGAGGAGATTGAAAACCGTTCATTCAGTTGGAAGGGTTGGCTAGCTTGGAGAGTATACCCTACAGTAGTCAATTCTTGAGCAACTTCTGCATATGCAGAAGGATGCTCATCATGTGATGGAGTCCTGCATTTGTCAGGTTAGCATTCAGAGCAGAGAACGGTACTCGCTGTCCAGAACTATACCAAGATTGTGTGTGTTGTCAAGAGATCTTAGAGTCTTCCTGGAATTTACAGTACCAGTCAAAAGTCTGGACATACCTTCTAATTCATTGTTTTTTGTTTAGTGATTTATTTTTTACATTGTAAAACAATACTGAAGATTTCGAAATTATGAAATAACACATGTAACAACAACAGTCGGTTGTTGTTTTAAGACACAAAGGTCAGCTGTTCTGGAATAGTTCTTGCAAAAACAGTATTACCAAATGCATTTACAGAAATCATCAGGCTCCATGATGAAACTGGCTCTCATGAAGACCTACCCAGGAAAGCAAGACCAAAACTCACCTCCGCTGCATAGGAGAAGTTCATTTAGAGTTACCGGCCTCAAAAATCACCAATTAACAGCATCTCGATTAGAGCCATTGAATTAGAAGGTATGTCCATACTTTTGCCTTACTTTATTTCCTGTGCTCAATAGATGGCAGTACTCTATGGTACAGGAATTGACAGTCATCAGCATAGCAGTGGT
>JAOVVA010000021.1:2268701-2298018 GCA_028565275.1 Leiocassis micropogon
CTCATCCCTCCCCCCTGAGAGAGCTCGGCCAATCAGCTCTCTCTGTGCCTCCGGCTGTGAGAGGAAAACAGCATCACTCGGGGTTCGAACCAGCGCTCCCCGGATGATAGGGCGAGCGCTTTATAATACTAATATCCTACCCAATGGAAAAATAGGAAAATATAGGAAATATATTTCTGTGGCTGTGACATATATTTTTGTGAAATATATTTCTGTGACGCAGGTACTAAGATGATAGTAAAGTGGAAATAGATGCAGTAGTCTCTTACCTAAAACATTATCAAAGCACTTGAAGACTGAAGATTTGCTTTATAATGAATTAATCCTTTTCCACAATTGAGTGTGTAATGACGTCATTGCAAATATTAACTCTCATTTAAAGGCATTATTAAAACATATAGAATAGTATAAATGGCTATGATCTATTGATACTGTGTAAGAGTCTCTGCATAAGAAAGCTGTATGTATGTGTGTGTGTGTGTGTGTGTGTGTGTGTGTGTGCGCGCATGTGTGCTTGGGGTAGGTCAGGTAATTTGTGCTAACTGCGTTGTCTGTCCATCAGGAAAGTTCAGGCAAGCGTTCTAACACCTACCACTTACTCCACTTCTGCACCTAGCCCTTTTGACACATTGACACCACTTTACCTTTTGTATGTTCATTATGATCCTGTGTAGTGCTGGTGTATAAAGATTTTTCTTGTTGTTGTTGTTGTTGTTGTGCTTTCCCTAGTTTTTCCCATTTAAATGTTCCCATTTAAAAGTGGAATGTTCACCTAATATGACATGACTCGATCTGCCACCTCTACACTGTAGAAGCAGAATGCGAAATTGAGAGCAAAGCTTTTTATAATCTTTTGTCTCAACTACTGGTTATCATATGTGACTGTGTAACATACAGTGAGAGGAAAGCAACTGCTTTTTTTTTTTTTTTTGCCATCTTGCATGTTTAAAATACAGCTTTCAATGTTACAGAGGAAAACAGAAAACCCTTTTTTTGTTCAAAAAACTTAAAATTACAGTTTTACTCCTTTACACTGGAGACTCCATTCAAAAATGTTAAATAAATCTCCTTATAAAAGACTTCATCAAGTTGTTGAGTGTTTAGTGCAGTGTTCACTACCCAAGTCCCTTTATAAGTGAACTACAAAAATCATCCCAGCTGGAACGCTAACAGTGTATGACCATTGTTGATGATGTCCACTGTATGGACAATGATGTTTTTGAAATTTGGAATAACTTATGATATAATGCTGTTGAGATAACTTTAAATGAATAAGTGACCCAAAAGCAACGTTGCACACACCACCTCAAAACAATGAAACTTGACTTTTTGTCTACATTTATTGTCTTTTAAGTTTCTAACAGGGTTAAGAATTCTAATTGGCGATCAGGATGGACACTACAGCTTACCACTTACAGAGCATGTACTGTATCTCATTTGTGTCCATTGTGTGTTTGCTTATGTGCTCTGCGATTGATTGCCACCCTGTCCAGGGTGTACCCCGCCTTATGCCCAAAGTCTCCTGGGATGGGCTCCAGGCCCCCAGCGACCCTGTACAGGACAATATAAATGAAAATCCTTTTGGCTGCTTTTACATTTACATTTTTTTAGTAAATTGCTGTTTTGTGGTATTTATTGTGGCTCTCGTTGTTACAGTATGTACTCGCATGTAAGAGCATCAACAGCATGTTAAGCATGTCATGGTCTAACCACAGCACCTGGAGCTTGAGTGCTGCTCAGACCATAGGTTTGGTGTTAATATTGTTTTAAAGTTAATTTTACAGCATTGTGTTAGACGCATTCATTCAACTCTATCCCATTGTCATTGTTCCAACATTATTTCATCAAAGTCATTCTAACTTTTATATAAACACCCTAACACCAATGCTGTCTCAACCTAAAATTAACATCACCACATTATTTTGACAACCAAAAATTCCTGCCAGATCCCCTGCCAGATCTCCTGTTATAGAAAATATAAAAAGTTCATTTGTCACACCCACATCCATACACAGGACGATGTGCACTGAAGTGCTTACACGACTACCAGTAACAAGAAAAAATAAAATGAAAGTTTATGGTAGTTAAATCAAACCTGCACTAAAGTTTGCAAATAGAAACATGCACATAAAATAAAATGCATATAAAATAAGAATAAAAATATAAATAAGAGTAAAAGGAATAAAATATACAAAAAGTCAAATAAATATGTGTAAGTGAAAATATAAAGTAGAAATATGTTAAGATCTTGTAATAAAGTGATATAAGGTCATACATATCATGTGAGAAGTGAGGTGAACAAGGACACTCACATGACATGACATGAATGCAATCTTAATGATTATGCCATATCCATATTATACATTAGAGAAAATCTACGTATATTAATAAAAGAAAGGTTTTGTTTGCACTTTGGTCAGAGCTCGCTCTTCTAATGATATCTTTACATTTCATATATTGGAATATGCGAAACCAGTCTCTTCTGTCTGTATGTCTGTATGTCTGTCCAGTCAGATCTTGTCACAGCCTCACACAAAACCGGCTGTACAGAATTTAATGGGACTTTGGCAATACTTTGGTATTATTTAATTTGCTGGAGACATTTAAAGACAACTTAAACTTTATCCGATCTACTCTTTCCGTTTTTCATCTGTGATTCACTGTGCGATTACCGAACAGGGAGTGTATTTGGCTAATGATGAAAAAAGTACAACTTCGCGTAAACAAGGCGTAAGATACTCAACCTTACAAAATGAAATTTCTTTATATTAATAAGTTAGGCAGAGGGTTCTCACTGATTACATTAACGCTGATCAGCTTATTTCTACAAACTTTTTTTTACATCAAGGATGCATACTAACGCTAATTAAAAATAAATCCTCAAAATGTAAATGGCATAAGGATGGATGGCAGCAGTAACCCATCATGTCCATGATCATGTCCATGATTGACATGATTCAGTGATCATGTTCATGAAAATGGCCAACAGGAAGAGAACAGTGCAAATAAACATTTTAACCTCTTTGTTGCTCTCAATATCAGCCATTTGTTAGTTATTTTACACCTGAATGGAAATTTGCAGGACTTATCAAAATAAAATGCTCAGCCATGGTTCCAAGTCTGTCCTAATTAGAAAAACAAACAAACAAACAAACAAACAAATTCATGCATAATTTTATAATCTAAAATTAAAGATGGGAGGTTTTGGTGACTAATGCTATTAAATTATTTTAGGCTCGAGAGAGAGAGAGAGAGAGAGAGAGAGAGAGACATATTGGATTTCAGGATGCAAGTAGTGACTTTGAATTTTTCACACAGCACACAGGAACAACTGTCATTTCCGAGTGGATTTTTCCTGAACATTTATATTTTATTTCAAACATTTTCTAAGACAGCAAACACAGTGAGGAAGAGACACAGGATGAGTAAACGAGGATGGGGAGAGTGGGATGTGGAGGGAGGAGGGGTGAAAAGGAGCTAGATGGAGAGCGAGTGTCTGAGCTCAGTGTGGAGGCAGTTAATATAAGGTTTGGTGATAAGGGCGCGCAGACAAACATTGACAAAATCAGCCGTTCTGCCGCAAAGCCTGAGCTGCCAATCAAAGTGAGGGACGAGCTGACAATCAGTGCTCTCGCTCCGATAAGGACACAGTGTCTGTAGAAAGAGAGAGAGAGAGAGACAGGCAGAAAGTGAGACAGAGAGCGGGAGAGAAATAGGGAGGGAAGGATAAAGAATCGAAGGAGGCATCAGCTGAAACGAGAAAATGGGGTGTAGAGGGAAGACAGAAGGGAATGAGATTATAATGGAGAAGGAGAGAAGAGAAGGAAAAAGAGAAAGTAATAGATAAGAGAAAGAGAGAAATAGGATAACTGTGCAAGTCAAAAGAAATGGAAAAAATAGAGAGAGAGAGAGAGAGAGAGAGAGAGAGAGAGAGAGCAGTGCCATATGCTCTCCATTGTGCTCAGTACTTGAGGGTGAGAGCGAAAAAAAAAGGTTTTAAATGGTGAAATCTTGCTCTCACCTTGTGAGCAAAGAGAAATGTGATTAGTTGCTAACAGATGTTCCTCACCGTTGGCCCGAGACACCTGAATACCCTCATTTCATCCATACCTGCAAGGGACTGAGGTGTGTGTGCGTGAAATCCAGCCTCATCAGGGCCATGCATGCTAACACCGTGAGGGTGGGAGTGTGTGTGTGTGTGTGTCTGTGTAGTTGGGTGAGGAAGAAGAGGTGTGAGAGCAGATTCGTAAAAATAGCACATCTCGCGGCCTCGAGGCCTGGGGGCATGTAAGAAGGTCGCGTAAGGAGGAGGGAGAGAAAGACGGAGAGGGAGCGATATTTAAATGATGCTCTGATGTAACCTTAATGCTAGAGCAAGGTTGGAGCCAAAAAGAAAAAACTAAAAAAGTTATTAGCATTTCAGTATGCAGAAAATGTATTTACATACTGAGCTCAACATATATCAATGTTTTTTTTTTTTTTATAAAATTGTGTGACCGAGCATGTTTACAGCACAGCTGACTTAACTTTATGTAACTACAAGGAAACTCAATAAAAACAATGACTAAAGGATGGAAAAGTTTGAGGTCTATTGTATGATGTATTCCAACAATCCATTGTAGTACATTTTACAAGATCCTTTTATAGGACGCCATTGTTAAACGATAAATGACAAAAATACTCAGGAACTACTCAATAGCACATTTATTACAGACCGCCGTCAGGCTTCCACACACACAACTCCTATATCTTTACATCGTAACCCCTAGAACATTCTTTACATGCCCCCTCTTCACAATAAGTTAACAATAACTTAACTGCCATTACTTTTGTCTTAACTGAATGGCTCGTCTTATTTGTCTTTATGAATTTGTTTTTTGGGTTGCTTTTTTCAAGTCATTAATATAAACTTTTTTATATAAATGGTTTCTGAAATTACAGAATTCTTATGAATGCAACATTTTAGGTTTACAATATATGCCCCAACAAATGATTAAATTAATTTGCATCCAGCTTGATAAACAAGGCCCTTTGATTGTTTCTATACAATTACCACAACATTCCCAACAACTACCTCATCTATGGATGACATTGTCATATAGTTGTAATTAGGTTGTGACCTTGTCCACCCAAAACATAACATTGATACAACATCATTTTAAAAGTAAGAAGTAATACTTCAATGAATAACCCATAAAGAATATTGCAAATAAAACCTTAAAACAACCAAATTTTAACCTTTATTTACAGTGATTATGCCGCTTAACGTCTGTTTGCACAATAGCATAAATGGTCTTTTAAGGTTATAACAGTTTAGAAATCCTGCCTGGGATGAACACAGCGGCTTCCTGCTAACAACATGTGTATCTCTTGAGTGCATGTAAAAAGAAGAAAAAACAAGTGCTAGTAAAATCAGCAACAACATCTGTATAGTAGCCAAGATGAACGCTGCCACAACATTTTAACCAACCGTAAAATTCCTGCTTGGTTGTGGATGAGTGTGTTTAAGAAATATAGAAGCCATCTCTTGGGTCTATTTCACATATTCTGCTCCTTTACTTGGGAACAGAAATGGATTCTTGCGACTCCTGTTGACTCAAAATCCTTGGTGGAGACCTTTCACTGCCCTTCACCTCGATGCAAGCTCAAGAGAAACTCCACAAATGCTTTCTGGCCCTGAATCAGAACATGTTCTAACTCCTTACATATTCTCAAATTATTTTAAAGCTTCTTGCATCATATAAATAGTGGCTGGATAGTACATGAATGCAGGTATTGACACAACGCACAGCCTTGAAAACTCTTTGGCTTTCAAAGTTCAAACGGGAAACAGTGGGCTCAGAATTCACTAGGTGCTCTAAGTCAGGGTTGTACTGAAAAAAACAACAACAACAACAAAAAAAAGATTGGTTATATATACTCTGGTGATTGTTCTGTCCACACAAATTTACAAACATATAGTACATTCTGTAGATCCATATAAAAGGAAGATCGATAAGAACAGACTCACTGGCTAATTCATTAAACACTGCGGCTCCTTCAAATCTGTATAGAAGAAAAATTCTATGCATTTAATGTTCATAATGTCAAATGGATCATCTGCTCTTGTTGCTCACAAAAATGTATAGATGCCTTAGCATATTTCAATATACTTGCTCAGACACTCTAACTGATAGATTCACTTAGCAAAAGACACTCTAGATACTCCAGAGACACAAGATACTGTATGTGTCAGATGTTTAAGAATAGACTTTAACAGTGGACCAAAAACTGTAGATTTAACAGTGCTGTTAAAATTACAGTTAAAATTACAGTTTTTTTGTAATGTCAATCTTTTTACTATTTTATTGATATATAGCAACCAAGAAACACTTTAGGGAAAAGCAAGAAGGGAAAAGTCCTACAATAAACTGGTTACATACACTACCAGTCAAAGGTTTGGACACACTTTTTAATTCCATGATATTTTCAGATTTTTATTTATTTCTAGATTGTAAAACAATTCTAAAGTCATTTAAAACATGCATCTGTGATATTGAGACATGTCTGCTATCTATACTCTGTAAAGCCTTCATAACGGCTCTAATCTTATATGCTCTTAATTGGTGATTTCTGAGGCTGGTAACTCTAAATGAACTTCTCCTCTTTGACCAAACATTCAAACTCCTGTCCATCAATGGAGTGGTATTTTAAACCTAAATAAAGATTAGCTGTTTCTATAGGATTTTCTTGACATCAGCTTGGTTTCATTTGGCATCTTAAGCTATGGTCCACAAAGAGCATGTACTGTATAGGACCTGTACTGTTCAAAGGTACTGGTCAGGGGTCAGGAAAGGGGTACAAAAGAATCAAAACGTTCAAAACGTTAGCAGTACCAATGAACACCTTGAAGGTTATCAACATGTGGATGAAAAGAAGCAGGACAGTGACATTACCAAGAACCAGAGACCCTTCCCTGCAGCAAATAAGTAAATTTTGCATACAGCAACAATCTCATGTATTCTTCACATGTCTGGGCTGTGGGTAAGGTGACAAGACAGAAGCTCTTTCTCAGTAAAACCACGAACTAAGTAACCCTAAATGTGTTAAAATGTGTTATGGTCTGATGAAACCAAGATATAATGTTCATCCAAATATCAATTATCTTCATCCCTTTGCCTGTAGAGGGCCAGCAGCTTACCTCAGGGAACTTAGATCACAAGGTGGGGTACACCGTGGATGTCATGCCGACCTAGTACAGGCACAAGCACACACACTCTTTCCCCCATTCATATACTTCAGGCAATTTGGAAATCCCAATCAGCCTACATGGCATGTCTTTGGACTGTGGGAGGAAACAGACGTACCCAGAAGAAACCCACCATGCGCACAGACAGATAAGAGGCAATATTTGAACCTCCAACCCTGGAGCTCTGAGGCAACACTACTAAACACTAAGCCATCAAACTACCAAGGGAGATTATAGAAGATTTGTTTGATATAAAAACCAATTAAACAAGATATCCTATCAACCAAAAAACAATATACCTACACTGAAGCATGGTGATGGCTGCATCAGTTCCTAGTCCAGATAGAGGTAATCTTGGATAATTCCAAATTATAGTCTATTTTGGCACAACATTTGGCAGGTCTTTGTTGAAGATGAAGAAAGAAAAATAACTTGCTGCAAAATAAGGACAAATCCAAGTCAACAAAGTAATGCCTTTAGAAGAAGAAAAAATCAGCATTTTGGAATGGCCTAGATCTAAATCTTATCAAAATATGATAAATCTGTAGCACTTTTTCAAAGAACAGTGGAAAAACTATTCCAACACAGGAGGTGTTAAGTTGTTAGACTTGTTCTGAAAGAAAATGTGTAACAAGCAAAAGGTGTGTTAACAAACTAGCCTATTAGTTACGGGGTGTGCACACTAGTGCAACCAGGTTATTGTAAAATCCACATCAAACATTTCTGATTCTCTTCTTTTATATTTAGTTGATTGCTATATTTAATAGAAGGATGGAAAATATCTGATGTGATCAACACATGCAATTTTAACAGGGGTTTGTAAAGTTTTTTATCCAATGTACTGTAGCTGCTCTAGAAAAATAAAACAACAACAAGCCCAGATACACAAGGTCCTGGTTACTGTAATAACTGCAACAGAGACATTTGAACTGATTCATCACCTACTCCAAATGTATATAAAAAGATGCTTTGAATGCTCTACACCTACTCATGCAAACAAGCATGGCGATCATAAGAATGGCTTCCCTGAGTGTTCTAGAGCCATAATAACAATATTCTTTTGCTCTAAACCACTATTAAGTGAAACTCTATCTAATTCTAATGACTCTGCGTTACTATTAAGATAATCCACAGCTGCTTTAGATCTTTAAGATCTGATGATCTGGCTAATTCTTGTCAGTATGGAGAGCTGCTCTAGATCTATATCAACATACTAGTGGCTATTCTAGATCCACAAGAAAAGATGCTCTGGCTGTTGAAGATTAATGAGAACAAATAAATTTTTTTACATTTATAACAAGTGCACTGGCTGTTTTAGACCCTTCAGAGTAGATGCCCTTCTCTAGATTCTTACAAAAAAATTTACGCTCTACTTTGCTCTAGATCTGTATGAACTGTCCATTTAGTATTCAGAAGAGCAGACATCATACACTATATTACCAAAAGTATTCGCTCGCCTGCCTTCACATTCATATAAACTTGAGTGATATCCCATTCTTAATCCATAGGGTTTAATATGATGTTGGCCCACCCTTTACCGCTATAACAGCTTCAACTCTCCTGGGAAGGCTTTCCACAAGGTTTAGGAGTGTGTTTATGGGAATCTTTTACCATTCTTACAGAAGCGCATTTACTGTATATGGATCTGAGAGGGCTTGGCTGAGAAGGCTCCTGAGGTCAGGTTTCTGTTCAGGCCAGTCAAGTTCTTCCACACCAAACTCGCTCATCCATGTCTTTATGGACCTTGCTTTGTGCACTGGTGCGCAGTCATGTTTGGAGCATGAAATTGTCAAAAATGTTTTGGTATGCTAAAGCATTAAGAATTCCTTTCACTGGAACTAAGGGGCCAAGCCCAACTCCTGAAAAACAGCCCCACATCGTAATTCCCCCTCCACCAAACTTTACACTTGGCCAATGCAATCAGACAAGTACCATCCTCTTGGCAACCGCAAAACCCAAACTCACTCTAGAGAACACATCTCCACTGCTCTAGAGGCCAGTGACGGCGTGTTCTACACCACTGCATCCGATGCTTTGCATTGCACTTGGTGATGTAAGGCTTGGATGCAGCTGCTTGGCCATTTAAACCGATTCCATGAAGCTCTCTATTCACTGTTCTTGAGCTAATCTGAAGTCCACATGAAGTTTGGTGGTCTGTAGCTATTGATTCTGCAGAAAGTTTCAGCATCCGTTGACCTTGCTCTGTGATTTTACACGCCCTACCACTTCATGGCTGAGTTGTTGTCATTCCCAATCGCTTCCACTTTATTCCTCGGTTGACTGTGGAATATTTACTAGCGAGGAAATTTCATGCCTGGACGTATTGCACAGGTGGCATCCACACTACCACGCTGGAATTTACTCTCCTGAGAGCGTCCCATTCTTTCACAAATGTTTGTATAAGTGGCCCGCATGCCTAGGTGCTTGATTTTACTAGGATTGCTGTTCATAAGATTAGAGCTACTAGCTTCTCTGTAGTCATAATGGCCAATAATCTATCCACTCACTATGCAGGACAGTTGCTCGAGCCTGATGAGAGCTATATAAGCACATTCTCCAACTGCTCTGGACAGTATATTTATAAGAAATGCCATGGCTGCATCCAGCATTGTTATATGCCTGCAGAATCTGAGAGTCTGGCTCTTGAAGCTCTAGCTTTTCTAGTTGCACATGAATAGATGGTTTAGCTGCTGTCTTGAACCTGCTACTGCTCTGTATTCATAAAAGTAAATGCTTCTTGTATTTAATGTAAATAAGAGTAGACGCTCTAGCTAATCCAGATCCTAGGTCTTTAGCTATATCTAGATATTCACGATCCATTAGTAACTGGAAAAATAATAACATATTGTACATCATTAGATTTTTACTTGGACGCCAATAGCACTCTTACAAGCAACTGAACTTTAGATAATAATAATAATAATAATAATAATAATAATAATAATAATAATAATCTGATAAAACACCCCATTGTGCGAAAGTCTGACTCACAAATTATTGAACAAACAAAGACTAATAACTCACAAGGCTGCTCGGGAATATCATGTAAGATCCTCCAAAATGGAAACAAAACCGTCAAACAAACAAATATGTTCCGCACAGTGGGATATGTGTTTTTTCCCTCCCCTTGTCAACAACACTCTCACATACACAAACACACTCCAGCATGCCAAAGGCAAAGGAGGGTGGAGGGGTGGTGGTGGTGAAAGGTACTAACAAACTCAGCAGCCAACAAGACAGGAGGAAGGAAAATGGTGCCCCCTAATGGCTGATATAGGAAGTTGTTTAGGGGAAGTGAGCTCCAGATACAAGTCTTCAGCTTGATTGTGCATGTGAGGTCACAAAAGGGTAAATGGGGAAAAGCTATGTGTGAAATTCAGAAAAAGGGTATATATAATTCATCATTCCAAGGGTGTTTCACTATACACATATAGGGCATCATTTCTTTGTGAATGAGACTATATGGAAAATATTATATAATATTATATATTAACAGGTGTTGGAGAAAAAGAAATCACAGTGCTGACACACAAAATACAGGTTTGAGTGTTAATTATTATGAAATAAATAAACAGAAAGCAAGTGGTGTATGACTGACCAAATGGATAATGCATGTGTGTGTGTGTGTGTGCGTGTGTGTGTGTGTGTGTGTGTGTGTGTGTGTGTGTGTGTGAGAGAGAGAGAGAGAGCATCAACATTTAATCTATCTAGCAAATCTAACCTGCACCACCACTCCCCACCCCCCACAGGGTTCCTTCACACATACCTACACACACCTACACACACACACACACACACACACACACACACACACAAACACACACAATGAAGACTAGTGTGTGTGTGTGTGTGTGTGTGTGCGTGTGCTGGTTTTCGGGTCATTAGGTTCTCTGGAGCACAGCAATATGGTGCCATCAATCCTGGCAGCTCGGCGCCGCCATCGATACGGAGGGAGAAAGAGAAGAAATCCAACCACATAAACACGACAAACGGCCACCATAAACACACACACATACCCTCTCTCTACCTCTCTGT
Organism: Leiocassis micropogon; assembly: GCA_028565275.1. Classification (NCBI taxonomy): domain Eukaryota; kingdom Metazoa; phylum Chordata; class Actinopteri; order Siluriformes; family Bagridae; genus Leiocassis; species Leiocassis micropogon. The sequence continues at coordinate 2,279,965 of JAOVVA010000021.1, forward strand.
CACCTTCCTTCCCGTCATCTTTCTTTCTTTCTGCTTTCCAATATAACCATCCAAAACATTCTCATTTGCTACAGTCTATCCTTTTTTTTCCCTCTAACATCTCTACACCTGCTCCTTCTGTTTTTTTATTTTTTATTTTGTATGCATTCTCTCTTTTTCATCCATCTATCCCTCTGTCCAGGGTAACCATTAATTTTCCTTTTTCCCTACACAACCTATTCCACATTTCATGTCTTGGAGGTATTCTGTCTCTTTTATATATCTAGCATCATCATCCCAAATATTCTTCCTCCTTTTTCCCATCTTATATTATCTCCACCATCTTTTTTGCTTCCAACATAACCACACATTACTCTTTCGCTTTGGCCTTCTCTTTTTATTCAGTTCCCATATACACACCTTTATAATTTTTTTATAAATTTCTTGGACTTTCATACTACATCTGTTTTCCCTTTCTTAATGTCTCTTTTAATGTAATGACTAATAAACCTGCCTATGGCGTGTGAACACTTTTTGAGTATGACCACCTTATCTGATCTGCTACACCACCCAGATAAATACACACACATCCACACCTACATTAAAACCTCTCAATAATTAGTTAAGTGTCACTGAGTGGTTCCCTTCCAACTTGAACTTCGCTTGAGTGCCTCGTTCAGTGCGACCCATTTGCTAAAACACATACATTATCTAACTGTAAAAACAATAAAATTCAATTATTCTGCACTTCTGGGACCCCCCTCTGTCCATGTACCCAGTGGCAACAGTGCCACCTGGTGCTTGTTAATGGAATCAGAATCAGCATTTGCTTGAGGAAATAAATCACTGTAACTAGTTTATGGAAATGTGAAAAGAACTGATCTCAGACAAGACTTCCTAAGGGTCACATTTTGAAGGAAAAAACAACAAAAGAGTTTTAGCATTTCGCCTACATTAAGCCTTAAGACATTTCTGTAGAGACTTTTTAGGACATAAATACCATCAAAGAAAAGAACAGAAAGTGAAAGTGTGATGCTGTGTATTCCAAGCATTTAACATTTGCAGTTGATCAGATAGGTTCAGTTATGTAACAGTCCTTGCTTACTAAGACGTGGATAAGCAGCATTGTTACAAGAAAACAAAAACTGAACACATGAACAGAACTGAAAATGCTCCATAATTTAACGATGCAGTATGATATTAGGAAAGCAGGGCCAATTGCAAGCATTTTACCATTATGCTCAAATTCCTGTACAGTATTCGTCTCTTCCTACAGATCTAGCTACATGAAAATATGACTTTTAATAGCTGCTATACCCAAGTTTGTCTCAAGATCGCACAAGAGGTTTTTTCTCATGATTCTACAAGCAACAAGTCAGACAGCAATAAACAAGGGTTTTTAAGGCCGTGCATGGTTCTATTTGATGGCAAGGTGGTTAACATTTCACCTTGCACCTCCAGGGTCTGAGCTCACTTCCCACATTGTGTCTGTGTGCATGGAGATTGCATGTTCTCCCCATGCTTGGTGGGTTTCCTCCATCTGACTGGATTTTGATGCAACAAGATGAAAGGGAGTATTGCATTGCTTGATACAGCACGGTTGTGATGCGCTCACAAGGGCTTTTGGGAACACAGCATTACAGCTGTGTTATATCCATCAGTACAGTACTACCTGGAGCGTGATACTGCTTTTATAAACAGTTATGCAAACACCAGTTATTATCAACAGTTATGTGACTCATGTGCCAACACACAACTTTCCACGACTGGCGGAGCTAACTAACTGCGACTGGTGGAGCTGGCAACCAACAATTAAATATCAGGTCTGTTAACTTCCTGGTTCTGGGTTGAATCCCAAATAGTGTTGAATGGAAAGATCACACACACCAAGTAGGGCCCTTAATCAGACGTTGGAGATTGTGTGTTAGAAGTTAGTTTCCCTTTCAGCCGTAAGTAAAAGAACACTGATAGTTCAGATGCAATTCAGAATGACTTAGAAGCAATTTTTGAGGAGTAATGTTTGTATCTAACATAATGTTATCAGACAAGTTTTCTTGCTGAAAGTGCTTCTGTGACTGGTTTGGAATGTGTCTTTTGGCAGCAATTGCTCTCTCCTCAGTACTGCGGAGTGTACAGGCCTACTTTCACCCAAGTTGCGAACAAGAGTTGTTGTATTTAATGACTGAAGAACATGTTGGATGTGGAGCAATAAATACAGTTAAACGTCGCAGTGCTGTTACTATCCATTATCACCAATTATGAAATGAGATTGCTCATCCAATCAGATTGCTCGTTTGGAACTAACTGTTGACAATGACAATCATGATAAGAATTATTTATTTTATGTTATGAAATTGCTATACAACATTCAGTATTTAGTATGAAGCCGTTTATTCTTCAAAAGGCTTGATCCCACGCCCCTTTGCATCTGGATCATGGACTGTATGTTATATCAGCAAGCCCACCTTCAGCACCACCACACTGAACAGCGGCACTCCTCAGAGCTGTGTGTTCAGACCACTGCTGTTTATGCTGCTGACTGATGAGATGACTGTGCAGCTCCAAGCACATCATCTTGTTTGCTGACAAAACTACAGTGCTGGGTCTAGTCATTAACACTGATGAGTCAGTTGCTGGCAGAATGGTGTATAGACAACAATCTATCTCTTCATGTCAATAAAGTCAAAGAGATGTTTGCTGACGGTGGATCTGCGTGTATCAATCACTTGCACATGAACGGAGCGACTTGGGTAAAGGTCAAACATTTCTTGGTGTTGACATCACAGGGGACCTCTTCTGGACTCTCCTTCTATAGGGGGATAACAGACAGCATCGTGGTCAGTCGTCTCACTGTTCAGTATGGGAACTGCCAAAGACCACACACCTGCAAATTAAAATGCTGCTATTGGACCCTTTTCTTATTATGATAGTGTTTTGCTGTTATCTTTCACCCAATTTTACTTTCAACTCAAGTATGGGGTGAGTCAAAAATTATCCGCACTCCGGTTATAAAATTTCTGGTGGTCTTTCAGCACTTTCCATTTAAGGCTACTGTCTCCCCAGTCACTGCTGTGCAGGTTTGAATGTGTTACATCAGTGCAGTTGTGACTATGGTGTGAGTAAAAATGGATGCCACACTTGCAGCATGCAATGTTTTTGTGTGGTCTAAGGGTATACATGGCACTATTATTTATCGAAGACTTTGTGTGCAGAATGAAGAAAGTGTTTTATCACAAAATAGTGTTAATGGATGGATAGAGGAGGTGACATGAGTGTTAGCCATCAAGAAGGAGCCAGACACCTGTCCACATCCATTGGTGGTGACAAACGTCTGCACACCTCTGGCCAGGTTTTGAGGTGTTAAAACATCTACCCTATAGTCCTGATCTTCAAATTTTTGACTCACTCTCATAGTTTTCCACCATAATAAAAGGTGGTCGAACAAAATTTTGCTTAGTCAAGTCATACAATAGCCAAATGAAGTCTACAGGTGGTGCTAGTCTTGTAAGTGTATGTTTCGTAACAAAACTGCATCCTCAACCCATCAGAAACTCAGCTCATCCAGTGAAGAAGAAACCCTTCATCACATGGCAGAGAAACTGAATCTCTGACCTTCATGTTTGTACACATTGCACACAGAGTGAAAATAGAGCTTTTTTCTAAGTTCAGAGAAAAGTCTGCACTCTTTAGCAAGGTCAAGGAGAATTTCATGTGGACCAGAGAGCTGGCTGGAGATGCTTTATACTAGTCTGCTATGACACAAAAGACTAAGAACTTGTGACTTGCAGTCTGCCCTGCAAATTCGAACTTAACTCAACTAAGGTGAAATGCTTACAGAAAGAGTCCACTGTTCATTCTATAAGGACATGAAAGACATTTGATGCATTGCTGCAATAATATACACTCACCAACCTAAAACTTTGTAGACCCCTATGTCATTTGCAAACGTTTTTTATACCGGACATAGTTTATGCCCATTCGTAATAGATTGTAGAGTCCAAAAATATGCCAAATTCCTTGTTTAGTATTGATGTGAACAGCTTTGAATTTCTAAAAAACATTCCTAAGCATACCTCTCATACAGGGATGTAGAAGATGTCCAATCCTTTTAATCAATTTTAATGCAATGTACTTTTAAATAGTATGCTCTAACAAGTACTACACAGTGTATGGTGATGTGCATGTGAGAAATCACATGCATGACCATTCATTATAAATCGTGAAGTGTAGTAGGGACTTCATAGGTAAATAGTGACAACATACAGTTTTCCTTAAGTTTGGCATGGTTTGTAATGGAGTCGCAAGTGACATCTCAATCAGTAATGTAGGTGATTTAAAGCATATAATTCGACCAAATTGAATGTCCAAAAACGTCAAGAATTTCAATCCGCCATGCTCCGGGAATATGATAAAGGCCCCTGACTCATCATCCACTCTATGTTAGTTTAGAAAATGATTTCATTTTCTTTATCAACATCATAAAGTGTTTTGGTTATTATTCAAGGAGTAGCCACCTCATACCTTCAGGGTCCTGGGTTCAATCCTGAACTTAGATTAACATACATGTGGAGTTTTGCATGTTCTTCGCATGTCAGAGTGGGTTCTCTCCCACTGTCCAAACCTCACCAGGTACAACGCTGTGAAAAAGTTTTTTTTTGTTGTTGCATATTTGTGGCGCTTAAATTATTCAGATCATTAAACAAATTGTAATATTACACAAAGATAACCCAAACAAATACAAAATGTAAATGATGATTTATCAAGGAAATTTCTAAGGCTTTGGGACTCGAACAAACCATGCGACAGCGATTAAACACAAATGTTTACACAGTTTATGACTCAAGCTTAAGCCCTAGTCCTGTGATAGAATGCTGTCTATTTTGCACTGGAATGGGCTCATTGCAACCCTAACCAGGATAAAGCAGTTATTGAAACATTAATATAACCTATTCTGCATGTCTGACCATCTAAACGCACTATAACTTCACTTTACCTTGAAATCTAATTAGAAAAGTGTGTGAATTCATTTAAAACCTTATGCCTAAAGCATTTTCCATGAGGCATTCAAAATATATACGATTTCGTTAAACTCACATTCGCAGGAAGTGCCATCATCCAGCCTTTATAACGTTCATGAGAAGCAGAAAAATAACCTTTTTTTTTCTCTCCCCCTTTCTGTTACTTTATGCTCAGTGATATGGTCATACTGACTGACAAGGCCAGTTTGAAAACACAACCCTGTTGAAAGCAAATTATTAATTAAGAAATAATTTATTCTAATGTACCAGATGCCAATTAATTATATCTTGTGTATTTGATAATTATATGCAAATAAAAACCCAGCACTCTTACTAATCGAAGAGCATCTGCTGCCTGCAATGGGCATGTTTCATTTTCACAAGCTAAATGGCATCCCCCAATATGAAAGCACCCTGAATTCAGAAACATTTTCAGAGACTTTTACCGATTTATCATGATTTTACGATATTTGCTTTTATTATAAGTTAGTATACAACTCAGTGAATGACATCATGAGGGTACAGTGTAGAAATACTTTTATTAAAATGGATGATTTGCTTCAAGATACAAACTATATACAAATAACCACTGCTCATAGTTTAAATACAAATAAAAGAAACAATCAAGCCAATCCAAGTACTGTGTTGACGCAGGCTGTTTCTTGTTTATATAACCCAATAAAAGGATGTACAGTAGGTCCTGTCATCCCTGTCTCTCATGTTTAAACTTCAGTGCACTTTAAATAAAATGTCAGAACCATTCAACAAACAAATGAATGTCAAATATCGTAATCTGCATCATCATTATTGATCTGAAAACAATGTAAAACACAAATAAATAAATGAACATAAAAACCATAGAGAACACTTTCAGGTTAAAATCAGGCCCACTGACACAGAGAGAGAGAGAGAGAGAGAGAGAGAGAGAGAAAGAAAGAAAAAGATCAGCATGTTGTCTATCAAACCAGAAAGGGAAGAGTAAATCTGGATAAGTATCGGGTTCCACATTACAGGCACTGGAAATCCAGACTGACTTAGAATCAGTGTTTATGGAAGTAGTTAATAGTTTAGTTTGAGGTGAGCTGGGATGAAGAGCTGCTGCTGCCTGAACTCTTGGCGCTCTTCTGCCCCCTGGTGGCGCTCGCCTGTCTTGGCACTCGCTGCTCTCGTTTCTCTGCATGACCAGTCCCGGATTTACTGCGCACTGACAACACAGAAACACACATTAAAATATTTTTCTTTGTCATGTTTGATTTATGCAAAGATTAAGCATGTTTATGGGCTGACTATTTTCTCATAGGTGAAGAAGGTAAACATTGTTTGGGGAAAAAACACCAAAAAAAAAAAAAAACAGTTCAGTAAACCATGATGCAGGATGACTTACAGTAGTTTAGCACTGAAGACCAAGCATGAACACAGAGCTGTAATAAATAATCTAATGCTGTAATTATTGCAACATATTGATCGACATGCTTACATGCAGTCATTGTACATGAGGTTGGTGTTGCTGGTGCCTAAATACAGTGAACCAAATCAAACACATTTAACCAATGAAGAACCAACATTAATTAACAGAGACAATTTCAGGAAACATAAGAACACAAAACAACAACATTAGATGTTCTGAATCATGCACCAAGAGCTGAAATGTGATGAATGATATAGTAAAAACAAAGAGAGAGAAGCATGAAGTGTTTGGGGGGGGGGCTCAAGCTAAGTCAAGGCCATCTAAGAATGTGAGCACAGACAAAGAGTGAGGCGGGTGCAAGAGAACCAATATATCAAAGAACACAAAGAGGTAATGAGAGCGAGGGTACAGAAAGGATAAATGGGAGGAAAACCTTGAGAGACAGGAGAGCTCTGTTCCCCAGAGCTGTTGACCACTATCTTAGCCCCAGCCCTTTGAGGGTGGGCTGCAGGGCCAGTGGGCGGGGCCTGAGGGATTGCTTTTTTAGCACTTTTGTCTGGGACCTTAGAGTCCTCTTCTTCATGGTGTTGTTTACATACACACAGACAGACACACGTTGCGCACACACACGTACAGGCGCGTGTGCGCACACACAAAACAATAAGACAAGAGGAGACAGGAGTAGGTATTAAAAGGAAAGGAATGGAAAGTACAGATTGCTAAAGAGAACTGACTGTTCATTTGTTGTCTTAATAAAGATTTGTATCACATTTCATTGTTGCTATCAAATGAAATGGGATTTTGGAAATAGCTGATTCTGAAACTGAAGTATTTAAGCTCATGTCCATCAACAGTGACCAGTCTTTCTCACTTTGAGAAGGCTCTACAGCAGCGTCTAAGTGAAACTGAGTGCTCAGGTCCAGCCTCAGCAGCCTGGCATGTGATACTTTAAATGAGCTGAGTGATTAAATAGTGCTGTTCTTTTGTACACCACTGGCCATTACAGAATTCATTCTGCTCAGTTTCAAACCTTTTATTTGAACTTGATGTAGTCTGCAAAATAACGGTGTATTCTGTGATCCGAATTCCTCCAGGAATCAGAAGGCATTACCATGAGAGTAGGATTACCATGCACCTCTATGCATCTCTACACTTCATTTAGAGTTATAAAGTGACAACATTCCACTAAAACAGTAATATTAAGCCTATTAAGATGGCTTTCTTACTGACTTCGACACCTTTTGGCCGCAGCCTTCGACACTTTTTGGCCATCATCCCCGGCAGCGCCTAATGCATGCATCTATAGCACATTTCATACCCAAAAACTTACTGTTTGTACATTAATGGAAACAAAAATGACAAACAGTATTATTATTATATTTTATACATTTGCAAAATCCTAAGTGAAGCAGCCTAATGGACATTTCCAGGAAGGCAGGAGAGTCATTGCCCCCAAGCGGCTGAAATATGGCACTACAACAAGTCCAAAATAGGTGAAATTAAGGCATTTCTTGTTTATACATTAGGGCTGGGTTAACAAACACATTAACACTTAAAATGAATGAGGATTCTTTAATATGCTTAAAAACAACAATAATTAAGTTAATTGAGTGTCCTTTCTTTCTCATTGAAGTTGTAACCATCATCGTCAGTGTAAGGTGTGTGCTATTCCCACCAGAACATTCAGCATGTTGACTTCAGTTCATCAGGGGTTTCTTTTTCTTTTTTCAGGCACTGAAGTTTAAAAACCGCATTCTATTATATTTTGTTTACAAACAAATTAATTCTATCTTCATAATGTCTGATGACCCAAGTGCTCACAAATGAATTTATTACAAAACTAGAGTTATTTAACATATATCTTTTACAAGCCTACTGTGAACCTGATGCTGAGCATTTTCTCAATTGTATGCATGTGTGTCAGATATGTTAGTACGCATATTTTATAGTTTTTAAACACAAAATCCGTTTAGGTGTTTGCTAAACGTTTTAAAAGAATACAGTGAAATCTCACTGTATGTGTAATCGTCTCCCCGGCAGAAATCTCTCTAATGACACTCGATTGAGCGACACACTAACGGAATCACTGCTGTAAAGTAAAAATAAAAAAAATAACCTGCACTTTACCTTTGAAAAGAATCGCGACAGAGCAGTGTTTCTGTGTAGAGCAGAGAGAAAGAGTGTGTGTATGTGAAGGCGAAAGCAGGAGGGGTCTGTGTGTGTGGCACGGTGTCCAATGACGCGCGCGCACACACAGGCACAAAGAGCAGGCTAAGCCTTGAGAAAATGGATCTTTAACCTCTTTAATGAAACTTGCTTTTGCTTTACACGCGCTGTACACACACACACATACAGACACACACAAAATGTGGTCACAGTGTTATAGTAAACAGTACACGCGTGCACGGATGTTGATTATACCCGTGAGAGACGCGCACTAAGACCCAGCAGGGGAGACGATTCCCCACAATGATGCTCGGTACTCGAAAACCAAGACTTGTTCGTTTTCAAAGTAAAAATTTATTAAAAATCTTTGCTCGTCTTCTGGAACAGAATTTTAATTTTAATCCACAATTAGATATTATTTAAATCTTAGGACAAATTATATATATTTTTGTAAGTTGTATTTTTTTATTTCGTTCATTTTATATTGTTTATTATTTGAGGTACAAAGTTTATGTACAGTACCATTCAAAAGTTTGGATTTATTTTGCTACATTCTAGAACAATACTGGAGATTTCAAAACTATAAAATAACACATATGGAATTAAGTGACAACAACAATTTGTGATTATTTTAAGACACAAAGGTCTGCTGCATTTGCAAAACCCATCAAGAACCATGATGAAACTGGCTCTCACGAAGAAAAATTAGGAAAGACCATGGAGTTAGAAGGTGTGTCCAAACCTTTGAGGCGTAGTGTAACTTACTATTTACAATATCAATTAAAAGACTCTGCATTTGAAACATACTATACAAGTTTAATTTTGTTTGCTTTCTTGATCGTGGTGAACTCAGATGTCAAAAGCAGAGCTCGAATCAGGTTAGAAAACTTATGAGCGCACTCTCCGAAGCACTGGACCCACCTCTGACTTCAGTGGTAGTTGATGGGTCAGGGGCAATCGTGTCTGAAATCTTTTGACCCGCACACATTGCCTTTAGAGTCTGGAAAACAGCCAGAGGTGCCACGTTCATCTTCAGGAGGTCCACAATAATCCTACAAAACCCAACAGAAAACAACTATTGAGCTTGTTTAAGTTCCATCAGTTTTGGGCTTCTAGCATTGTGTGACGCATAGAACACACATGTTGGGCTCATTTCTGTATGAAACTATAAAGTCATTAGTGCATATCTGTATATAAGCACCTGCAATTATTTGTAAAATGTTTCAGATGTTGACCGTAGTGTGTGAATGGGAGTATGAGTGTGTGTATGTGTGTGTGATGGATTGGCACCCTGTCCAGGGAGTACCCTGCCTCGTGCCCTAAGCCTTCTGGGATAGGCTCCAGGTCCCCGTAACCCTGAATACAGGATAAAGCGGTATAGGAGATGAGTGAGAGTGATAGTTTATATTCTCCAGCAGCTATAAACAGTGCTGATTATTTTCCTTAATCTGCATAACCTTTTGCACTTTATTCCTTACAAATCTGCACATTGTGGATCATATCTTAGCAGCAAATACCATATTTTAGCCACATCCACAGACGCAGTGAATCACCAGTGAATAAATTAGGTTAAAAAATGTGATAAAACCTTCCTCTATGCATATATGAGGGAAGATCTGACTCCCCAGAGCATGACTCAGCAAAACCTCTGGAGTTGTGCTGTGGTGTCTGGCAGCGGCAGATCCTTCGGGTGCTGTGGGTTGCGGGGTGGGGCCTCCATGGATCAGACTTGTTTGTCCGGTACATTTCATGGATGCGAAATCTGGGGAATTTGGAGGCTGGATCAACAGCCTTGAACTCTTTGCCTCCTAAGTCCCACACCTGTCAGGCTGTGATGCACTAATTGTCCCGGCACCTTTCTTATTACAGCCAGCACTGGCTTTTTTTCACTAAGTTGTGTTACATTGATTTTTCTGTACGATTGGACCAGACGGGCTGGCCGTTGCTCCCCAAAGGCATAGATGAGCCTTGGGTGCCCATGATCCTTTCACCAGTTTGCTGACAAGGAATAACTTATAATCAATTGCATTTAATTAACCTGGCTGTTGTGGTTGTATTGTGGTTGACCAGTGTGTATATATATCACACTGCATAGTGTTTAATCATTTTATATTCTGTGTCAATCACTGCAATGGGGAGCAGGTACAGTTACCCTTTTGCCCTGATGATCTTCTAATGCCCCATACAGTTAGATTAAAAAAAAAATGGAAAAGAAAAGATATTCTGACTCACTTGAATACTTCTTGGTCCATGACTATACCAGCAGCTTGAGTAAGCTCAAACAGCTCTGTTTCTTCTGCATTGAGAACCTTTTTCTTTTTCACACTATATTTTTGCACACCGCCGCTGACCGTGACACCGAGAGACGGAGAGTCTGGAGCAGTGGGCATGGAGCCAGGCTGAGTGGAATGGGAGGTCATTAGTAATCAAGACACCTAAAAACAAGAAGATCAGGAGGGTTTCCATAAATCAGTTTTACATCCTGTCATTAGAGCACTTTTTTAAAATTAAGTGCTTAAAAATTTATCTGACTTATCTTGATTGTGAACTTAAAAGATTTGAGTGTACATAAAATAAGACATAAAATGATTGTGGGGTTGTAAAGGTACAAAATATTGCTAAAAAGTAAGTTATGCAAATTTATTAAATACACACGAACATTTTATATATAAATTGTGTGAACCACCTAAGTAGCATTTGGCGTTGACTTTGGAGAAACCACTTGTTGTATTAGTTGTGTTGAGCTATTTAAATTGCTGTTTTTTTCACTGATTTATTACAAACAGCTGCAAGTTTTTTTTCTTTTTACTTTTCGATGGGGGCTAAATAATTTCATACATTATTTATTCATTAATAATTCTGTGTACATACATTATATGTCAATTATTTTTGCTAAATAAATATTTGAATCATCATATTATACAATATCAGCTACCCGATATAACATTATTCAGTTTCAGACTAGGAACTACACTGCCTGACCAAAAAAAAAAAAAAAAAGTTGCACACACTAATATTTCATTGAACCACTGCTTACTTTGATTACAGCCATGGCATTATTAACCTAATGTTATGCAATGTCATAACATTTATATGTTGTCCGAAAAATGGATAAAAATGCTCTGGGTGCTGTGTGTTCTGACAAACAATGCCATGTTTGGACAACAAAGGGTGTTTAGTGTTTTTACTTTGTTTTACTCTTCATATATGGGTAGAGTAAGTTGGAACTCTGAAATGTAAAATTAACTTGCTAGATATCAAATAAATCTAAATATTGTGTTAAACGTCATATGCATTTGTTGTATGTAGTAGACCTCTTTTATGCCAGCAGGCAATGCCGACCTGTTTTATGACTACCACTGCAAGTATGTTTCAGATCTGTGGGAAACACTGCAGATGACGATTAACCACCATCATGGCAGGTTTTAATAATGTGGGCTTTAGTTGCTAGCCCAATTTTAGTAGTTTCAGCAATCTCCTTAGTCGTTTTCCTTGGTTGGTTTGACCCTTCTGAAACAGAGTAACATCTTTGGCATAAAGACATGGTTGTTTAAGAGATGAGAAGCTACTCACTGCATCAATTAGGGTTAAATAACCTATTGCAGCTGACGCTTATTAATCACTGCAGTAATTATCTAACAGAAGGCTTATGGAACTAAATAGATAAGTTAAATCCAGGTGACTCTTTTTTTTTTTTTTTGGCCAGGCAGTTTGACTTCAAATCAGATCATGTTGACTCAACAAAACACGCAAGAACTGCGTTCATCTCTATTTACAAACCCAAAGCTACTAACTCTAACTGACACGGAGTTATTTACTATTCGGGAGGTTCACTCACATCTAACTGTCTTGTTAGCCGCTAGCTCAGGTCAGCTCAGCAGTGGCGTTAGCACCGAGCTCATTACCATTCATTTATAATAAATAAAATAACTGCCGGTTTGTTTACACATAAGCAACCGGATTTTATATACAGTAAATTATAATAATTAGTCGTAAAACATTTGCACAGAAGAAAGAAAAGGACTTACAACAGAAATACCGCTTCCGTCAACTGAATCTTCTTCGTCAGCAAAAACAAGACAAAAAAACGGCAGGTATAACCCGACTTGCGCCACCTCGCGGTGAGTGACGTGAATGGGATTAGAATTTCAGTAACAAATCTGGCTTTTTTTTTTTTTTTACATTTTTGCAATTATTTTTTTCCTCGATAAAAAAAAGAATAAATAAATAAATCCATTTCAATTAGTCATTTTTTAATTAAATGATTTATTATCTATGTGTATGAAAACAAGTTATGTCTACAGTTATTTAAAATCTTAATATTGAGGTTAGATGGTGGCGTGGTTCGCGCTGTGGTCTCGCACCTTCAAGGACAAGGGTTAGGTTCATGCCTTGGGGCTGAGTGCATGGAGTTTGCATGTTCTCCCCATGCTTGCTTGGTTCTCCGGGTTTCCTCCCACAGACCAAAGACATACAGATTAGGTTAATTAGGCCTGCAGTTATTGTCTGTGTGAGTTTGTGTGCCCTGTGATGGATTGGCACCTTGTTCAGTTGTACCCTGCCTTGAGCCCAGTCTGTATGCAGGATGGCCATTAAATAATCAGAAAATCAGCTGACTATTTTATTGCCACATAAATTTGCTGAGCCTAGACCTGAACAAATGAAGCAACCTCAGATCATAACACTGCCTCCAGAGGCTAGTACAGTGGATGCTATGCATGATTGGTGAATCGCTCCATGCTCTTCCCTTCTTATCCTGATGCACCGATCACTCTAAAATAAAATCAATATAAACTCATCAGTGGTGTAGTGGTGAGTAGTGGTGACTTTTGTTTTGGCCAGACAGCATATGTAAAGGTGATTAGCCACAGGTGTCATAGTAAAGCAATAACGATGAATTAAAAGATAATACCAAGATTAAGACTGGTTAACAGTGCCTGATCAGCAGTAACTTCATACCTTGATTTATGGTTCCTTTATTTAAGACGAGGAAGTTTGTCTAACACATTAATATTACTGTTGTCTTCAGGTAACTGTTATACATAAGAGTGCTATGTCATAAGTATCATTATACCTATTCTTTCCAGGTGGTTGATCAGTTCTCATTTGTGCCTGTGGAGTGAAATGTTCACTAGAGTTCAACTTGAAAGCTGAGAGTCCAAGAGACTTTGGGAATCTGCTTTAGAATGCTAAATATTTAAGAATAGCCTTTGTCCCATTCACATGAGTGGACTTTTTGAACACACACAAGAAAATCTCAAAGGTTCTGGTCCTAGTGTTAAATAGACTGTACTCTTAAAATTTGTCATGAAAATTCACAGGATTTACAATGTAGCACACAGTATGTCTGCTTCCACTACCTCTTGGAGATCAACTTCTTCATGCCAATGCTGGAGTTGGCCTTTGTTTCTGACACACTAGCCTTTTGTTACTTGAAATGTTCTGGCTAGTTTCTTGAAACTTGAACACATCAACAGAGATAACTCCTTCATCTTGAGGCATTTTGGGTCTTAGAGATCAGACATCCTCACCTGGATGACCTAGACGGGGGTGATTAGCCTACACCACTGTTAAGTACTTTTGATCCACAGTCACCTTAACACTTTTCCTGCAGCTTTGAAGATGATCTTGGTGGCCTTCCACCCACACCTAATGCATTCCTCTGCCAGCTCTTATGCTCGAGACTTTCAACATCACTTGCTTAGAACAAACAGTCAGAGGTTAAGACCAAATCTGATCTGAGATTGATTCAACTAGTTGATTTGCACTATGCAATCAAATATTCGTACACAAGTTATTTGTGCTTATAAAAAATCTCCATTTTATCATCTTTATACACATACAGACACAATAAACAAATTAAACTTAAAAGTTAACCTATTAGCTCTTGATGAACATCAAGAATGCTGACTTTAGATTAAAACTGTAAACACTAAATAGAGTCTTTATAGCTCAATAATTACAGGCAGTAAAGAATAACTGCTTTGTTAATATTGTATCATATATGGATTGCATTTGTTTTAACAAATATATGAAGTACAAGCCAATATAAAACAATGAATTGACCATTAAAATTAGAATCGGTACGGTACATTCAGGAGAAGACAAAGTAGCTATCGCATATGTTATGAGGAAAATCTGCATATATCACTAGTATGCAAGAACCAGAGGAAAGAGTCATGTCTGAACGTTTTTTCCAAGTCTTTTTAAGCATTAACTAACACGTGACACTTTGCCTTCACTTGTCCCTCCACAATCTTCCTCAGAGCTTCGCTTCCTAGACGCCACAGAAACTTCCGGTTTCACCTCTAGGTCCTGGGTTAGTGCTGCGTCAGAGCTTGGGCTTTCCAGACTGGATAGTGTGTCTTCTTGAGGCCCGAAATCCACGAGTTGCCCTCTCAGTTCAACCTGCTCTTGCTGTAGTGGAACCCCTATAAGCTCCAGTCCTGTAATCCCTCCTACTATGGTCCCCTGCACCTCCACCTCTACCTGTTCCTGTGCTTGGTCCCCACCGGGGTCAAGCTCTAGCGCTTCTGCGTGGCCATTGAGTGGAATGCTGCTGGCCTGGGAGAGCATTTCCTGCCTCAGTGAAGCCAGCTGGGCCTGTAGTAGCTCTTTGTGCTGATTCTGCAGACTGTCCATCTACATCACAAGACAAAGCATCACATAATTGAAGTGAGCAGAACATGTTTGGATTAGCTTGCTAAGGCATGCGTAACCTACGTTAGAGAACACTATGGAATAAGTCAGTATACACTTAACTATCTTGCTACACACACAAAACCACAAGTTCTTACCAGTTTGGCAAGTCTCTGCTGGCTGTGGTCTGGACAGCGGTATACCTGCAGCTCCTCGAACATCTTCACATTAGACTGAACCAGACTTGCAATCTTGAAAAGATAACAGGACATGACAGGAAAACCAAGATGGAACTGTGACCAAAGATGTCCTTAGAGCAAATGCTATCAATTGGAACAAAAAAAAAAAAAAATGTGGAAAAATAAAAAAAAACACTCACACAGACCTGTTCTTTGAGCTGCTTGATTTCAGACCGTAGACTCTTCTCTACACTCTCTTTCTCCTGTCGTAATACATCTATCTGCTCATTGAGCTCAATGAGATGTTTCTGTAGGTCCAAAATCTCATCACTCTAAAACAAAACGCCACAGGTAAAGTAGCAGATTGTTGACATTATGGTATACTTGACATAAATAATTTTAAAAAAATAATAATAAAAAATAAAAAAAATAAAAAGGTTGCCAACAATAGCACTGTTATGGTTAGAGTAACTGAGTACAGGACTTTATTTAGCTAAGAATGGTATGAAGCATAACGAACCTGCTCAGTAATGATGCCTGTTGCTTCATCATAAATCAAGTTGCCCGTGTTACCATCAGGGTCCATTAAAACCAGAGTCTGGGTTTGTGCTGGCGCATGCTGGGAGGAGCCAACCTCTTCTTCAGCACCAAGTGGCATCCCGTTATTCTCACCATCTTCCTTCACAACACAGAAAGGAGCAGCAAGAGACAATTATGAATTCTTCTTGTGATTCTTGCGTATAAATTCGAATGCATGGCCACATTGACTGCTAACTCTATTTCAAATTATTTATTATATTAATAATAGAGATGCACTAGTCGACCAGCCACTGAATGGAATTGGCTGTTTTTCAGCTCGATCAACAATGACTGATCACCAGTTCTGTGCTGCGTCCAAGTGGTGGACCAGAAACCTATTTTTTTATGGCATCACATTGTCAAAAGTTGCACGGAATAAAAAGCCCTCAAACTGCCTTTTTCTCCAAACTCTGCAAGTGAATTTGTCTTAAAACCCACTCTCTACATACTCTTACACCACATATGCTAATTAGTCTCAAAACACATGGGTAGTGAATCATCATCGTTTCCTTATAGTCCTACAGGTGGTACACACTGAACTATTCCCACATTGGCATCCCGTATGGTAGAAGTAAATTATTTGCCAGGTTTGTTTAGAAATAGTACTTATGGCGGATGGCAGAGATACAATACATCATATCAGGTCATTACTGGTGATTCCCATCGGTAATAGGTACAGTGATTTATTATATCATGCGCAAACGTAAATACAGCATATAGAAGAATTATACAAACTCTCTTTGTAACAAGCTTAAAATGCAGTAGTTGGTATGAACATTTAACAGCTTTAACTCTCTTAGGCAAACTTTCTGACTCCTTTTGATCTGTTCTCTGACAAGATGATCCCACTTTGCTTCAATATTGTTGAGATCCAGGATTTGGGGAGGCCAATCCATGACTGATAGCAGTCCAATATGTTATTTTCTATTGAGATATGCTTTGGCTGCATTTGCAGTGTCTTAACTGTTCATCAATACTTCAAGAAAGTCTTACTCTCTGGAAGCAAAATATAAGGAAATAAGGGGTATCACAGTACTACATACATAAATACATATACTGTACATATTGAGCTGTACATATTTTGACCTGTGTCAAAACATCAATTAAGTCAGATTACCTTAGGCTCAACAGTGAGTAAGGTGGTAGTCTCAGTGACTGATCCTGTGTTGAGGATTGAAGGTGTTACAACAGAGCTGATGTTAGTGGTGTCTCCTCCCGTGCCCAAACTCACAGCTAGCCCACCGTACGCTTTAGCATTAGCCTCTGGATTGCCTTTATAGTACTGCCTGCAATTCACATCCTAAAGAAAAACAGTTCTGGATTATTATACATTATGTATGCACCATTTTTGTAAATGCATATACATGGCTACATGGATACTCCACACTGATGTTTAATTCTTAGGTTGGTCTGAGTGTGGTAAATATTATTCTACAAAACAACATAGTTTAAAGGTTTACAGTGCCTTACAATACCAAGCCCTCCGCACCAAACAAAAAATAAAATAAAGAAGAAAAAAAACTTCCCAACAGTGTTTGACTGAAAGTACTTACTTAGTAACCTATTAACCCAGTGTAAGGATCTATCCAATGACAACTTAAGCACTTTTGTAAGTCACTCCGGATAAGAGCTTCTGCCAAATGCCTAAATGTAAATGTATCCCAAAACACTTGCAGCCGTGATTGCAGCAAAAGGCTGAATACAAATGCATGGCACACTTCTCAGATATGTATTTGTAAAAATTCTTTTTGAAAAGTATAATTTTCCTTCAACTTCACAAATATGTGCCTCTTTGTTGGTCGATCACTTAAAATCCCAATAAAATACCTACACTGAACAAAAATATAAACGCAACACTTTTATTTTTCTCGTCACGATATCTCTGTGCATTCACAATGCCATCAATAAAATGCACCTGGGTTCGTTGTCCATAACATATCCCTGCCCATACCAGAACCCCACCGCCACCATGGGCCACTCGATCCACAACAATGACATCAGCAAACCACTCACCCACACAATGCCACACACATTGTCTGCCATCTGCCCTGAACAGTGAAAACAGGGACTCATCCGTGAACAGAAC
>JAOVVA010000021.1:2323892-2337240 GCA_028565275.1 Leiocassis micropogon
CTGCGATGGATTGGCACCCTGTCCAGGGTGTACCCTGCCTCGTGCCCTAAGTCTCCTGGGATAGGCTCCAGGTCCCGATGACCCTGAATACAGGATTAAGCGGTATAGAAGATGAGTGAGAGTGCGTGAGAAAAGTTTCTGAAAAACGGATTTTTTTCCCATGCAGTGCTTTCAATACATCATAAACCAGAGACGATGCTCAACCTGACAAATGGTGATCAACTAGCCACTGATGAAAACAGTTTTCTTAAAAATGTCTGGAAGCGTTTGTGATTGCTTGCTTGTCTTGTTCACATACAGTGTGAGCAGAAGTCTACGCAATCAGCTGTAAGCCCTGTAATGCATTCGTCTTCACGTGCTCGCTCATCATACTTCATTCTCTTTCATAGCACTTATCTTAAACTTGACTGTTTGAGATGTTTCTCTCGTTCACTCACACTCATAGGCACGCGCACTTCACTATCGTCTAAGTAACATTCAGGTCACACAAACCTACCCACATGTGAACATATTTCCTATTTCTCTTATTTCGTCTTCTGTCTCTTCTGAATCTACACTAAAAAAAACAGATTTTTTTTTGTTAGGGATGCTCTTTCAATCTTTCAAACATAAACGCACACCAATTTGTCAGCATTACCGCCTGGCTGGGCTACAGTATAAAGAAAATCGATACATTAAATCTCACACTTTCACTTCATCTTACTCTGTTTTTCTTTCGTTTCCTGTGATACAGTATGCTATAGCAGTTTGACTTAACTTTGTAGGCACTTTGTATTTCAGTATAGTGAACTTATTGTCATGTTCAGTTTGAGATAGTTTTAGCTTTGTTTCATGACATGTTATCCTGTGGTCATAAAGAGATGTCATGGCAAGCAACAATACTCAGGTAGGCTGTGGCATTTAAATGATGCTTAGTTGGTACCAAGAAAATATCCCTCATGCCATTACACCATGACCTGCCTGAACTATTAATAAAGAGAATGGATTCATGCTTTCTTGTTGTTTACACCAAATTCTGATCCTAATGTAACCATTCAAGTGTTGCAGCAGAAATTGAGACTCATCAGACCAGGCAATGTTTTTCCAATCTTCTATTGTCCAATTTTAGTGAGCCCATATCCTCAGTTTCCTGTTCTTAGCTGACAGGAGTAGCACCCGGTGTATTCTTGTCCCGCTTTAAGGTTTAACATGATGTGCGTTCAGAGATGCTCATCAGCATACCTACATAAGTTGTAATGAGATGTTATTTGAGTTACTGTTACCTTTCTATCAGCTCAAACCAGTCTAGGCATTCTACTCTGATCTAAGGCATCAACAAGACCTTTTTGCTCAGAGAACTCCTACTCACTCTATAAACCATGTAAATCTGAGTAGATCAGCAGTTTCGCAAATACCCAGACCAGCCTGTCTGGCATCAATAACCATGCCATGTTCAAAGTAATCTTTCTTCCCCACTCTGATGCTTGTTTTAAACTTCATCAGATCGTCTGATGAATACGCACACATTGTGATGAGAACTCACAGGATTGGGACTAAACAGCTGTGCAGCCATAAGACAACCACTTGTTAATGAGACTTAAAAACAGAAAAAAACTTAAGATTGCTAGGGAGCATAAAGACTGTACATGATGCAGATCTGCAGCTTTTAATGTAATAATCACACAAAAATAATACATTTCCCACAAAAGTAATAGCAACTGCTGCTACTTTTGCTGAATTACTAATTCATTATTTTTGACTAAATATCTTGTATTTAGACTTCGCTGGATGCAGCAGTAGTGCCAGTCCCACGCCCAAGATTGCTTCAGGAAGGGCATCCGGTGTAAAGTCTGTGCCAAGTTGTACGTGCGGACTGGACAGTCGAAAGAACAACAACAACAACTTGTATTTAGACTTAGCATATTATCATGACTCTCCTTGTTTTGACTTAGTCATTATTTTTGATTATGTCGCTATTTTGACTCACTAAGCCTCTATTTTGACTTATTCAGTCATCAATTTGACTTGCCAATTTTACATTACTAAGTTGTTTATTCATGGAGATTATATTTAAAATTTTCTACCAAAGGTAGGTACCCAAAGAGGGGACCCAAAATATTGTTATACTGTACATGTCAATAGCAACTTAATTTTTTTTTTTACCATGCATATTGTTTTGTTCAAAATCGACCTGAATGCAAAAAAAAAAAAAATTATAATCTTGTGCCCATTCAAAACAATTCTGGGCAAATGTCTGTGCAAAGAAAGGGGTTTAGGCTTTGTCTATATATTGAGACAATGCCTTCAAACATATACCATATCCAAATTAGACATTTTAAATGTCCAAAGTTATAGCAATAACTTGAAGTGATCCATGAAATATGGAGCTGAAAGCAGAATTAAAAGAATCTAAATCTAAACCTAAAGGTTGCATGAAAAAAAAAAATCTCATATCACCTGTAGAGACGCAAAGAGAGGTTTAAATGTACTGTATATCAAAAGAGCTGGCTGAATGGAGTAGCACAGCTTAACCTTTTCCTCACTTTAAAAGAAAAAATACATCAAAATAAGATTTTATCTGTCGTATCCACATCAACATTTCAACACTACAATCTTTTGTGTCTGAGGTATGGTCTTGAATCCTTTTTGTTTGTGGCTAAATGTCTTAAAAGTGGGACAAAGAACAACAGCACCACCAGCAATCATTTACACTAGGGATTCCTTTCTAGCTCAAACTATACGTAGGTCTATACGGTACATTGTTGACAGGTGTCAGGTAACTACATATTACATTTGTGAAACACTTTTTAGATGTGGTGTTCACTGGAGCAAATTCAAATTGAACTGCAGGTTTCTAAGGGAGGCAAACATAACATGACACGTAATATGTCACGTAATCATATAACAATTATAAACCACAAATGCATCTATTTTTAATTTTTGGAATAAACAGATGATTTAAAACAAATAGGTACAAAAAGGTACTAATACAGATATCAAAGGCTTTATCATATTAAGGTTCACATGTGACAGTTGTCGTTCATTCATCATTAATTACTGCCTGTTCCGGGTCATGGTATTCTAATTTAGGGTACTAATTTTTTATATTTTAAGAATAAATGAATTTGAAAATTCAATTGGCCAAGTGAAAGCAAGGTTAAATAACTGTGCGAGTGTAATTTAAACCAACGGTGAACTGGAGTTCATAGCTGAGGTTCTGTCAGAGCCATAAATCATATACCATGCTTACTGTATACAGTACCTCTGATACCTCTGGCTTCCAAGGGTTTTTCAATGTTTCTGGAGGAAAAAAAAAGCAAGGGTTATTTTTATTTATTTAAGAAAGAAAGAAAGCCAAGGAGTAAATTTAGAGGTTTACAAAAAATGGAGATCCAGGTACAGATGTGGCATCACATTACACAGCATCATCTATAATGAAACCTGCAGTAATGTGCAAAAATCACTGAGCTGTCTCTTATTTCTTCATATTAAATTTAATTAAATGATGTAGAT
Source organism: Leiocassis micropogon (assembly GCA_028565275.1). Taxonomy (NCBI): domain Eukaryota; kingdom Metazoa; phylum Chordata; class Actinopteri; order Siluriformes; family Bagridae; genus Leiocassis; species Leiocassis micropogon. The sequence continues at coordinate 2,327,385 of JAOVVA010000021.1, forward strand.
TAAATGGAAACAAATCTGTTACTGTGACAGCCTGCAAAGTGCCTAAAGATACCATTTAAAAATTGGTTGTTTATGTAACAACCTTAGCAGCAGCCTCATTTCCCCTCTCGTCTGTTCCAACCACTCAGCATTTAGCATCACCAGTATACTAATCACCGACCTGATCATCTGTCATCATTTGTACCTGTTTCTCACTGGTTCATATCTTAAGTTAGATGTTTTTTTATGCTTGAATGTTTCATACTGTAGGTCACTGTGGTGTATGGCTTAACAAACAAACAAACTATGGCTTAACAAACCAAAAAAAACATACCTCTGAAACTAGCCAGTTACAGCGACTGGATTTAAAGTGAGAGGCAAAAAAGCCCTTCAAGTCTATTTGGAAGTAAAAAGAAAGGGGAAACTTTTGCACATAAAAATTTTTTAATTTAATTATTGATCGTGATATTGCTAGGTATTGGATGCATGTTATGATAAATGTTATGTTATGATTAGATCTACCGTATGAAGTATAATATTATGTAGTATAATCCTGAGATGGATGGAGGTATGAAATGTGAGAAAAAATAAATAAACAGAATATAGTAAAATAGTAGAACAGAATCTAAACAATCCTATCATCCCAAACAAATACAAAAATATGAAAATTTAAAAATGCCAGTTTAACCGTTACTTTTTAACCATACAAATGAACTATTTGTTTTCTTTTCAACCGTGAACCTTCAGAAAAGCTACACCTGGAACTGGACTCTGAGTTTCTGTTGCTGAGCTTGGTACAGATCCTGGGCTTCAGCAACTCCGTGTGCAACCCAGTGGTCTACGCTGCCCTCAACACCAACTTCAAGAGGGATTTGCTCTCCCTGCTCACACAAAGACGAGCACTCTGCTTCCAGAGAAGGCAGACTCGAGTTGCCGTCTCCGTTACGGACCCGAGGACCACAGTGGAAAGGATGGAGAGGAGAGTTGCTGTCCAGCCATGGAGCAAAAGGGCCTGGGAAACAGAAAACGGTGTGGCACCAGAAGCAAACGCAGCAAGGCCGAAATCCTTCAAACCCGTGAACTTGCTTGGTGCCATTTGGCCCAGTAACAGCTCAGGCACTGTCATTCTGAATGTCGTAGATCCTCTGCCTGTGGACGCTACCTACAGGTCAGATCAGAAATCTACAGCAGGAATTGCGAGTGGATAAATCTCCAGAGCAGAAGAAGTCATTGAAAAAACAGCACTACCATTAATAAATGTCAAGATGTCATTTTACTAATTTTTGTAACAGAACAGAATGGGAAAAAAAAAACTAATGTCAGATGGTTTGCCCAAAACCAAACATTTTTGGCAGAATTATATTGTTTTATGACTTATGTAGCAGGACATAACATCACAGTACCTTATTTAGCAATGAATCAAGCTGTGATCAGTCTTGCCACGGATCAAATGTCACTATCCTGAGGTGCTAATGGGTAAGATTATATCTATGCGCATGCTTTCTTTTTGTTCGGCAGACAGTGATATCACAACCTGTGATAAAGCCTTGTATACAATTCGCATTCCTAACCTGAGTGAGCCTACTACGGCTCAGATTTCCTTCAATGACATTTAACATCAGTGGAAATCCATATACCTGCTACTTGTCCATTTTTGGAATCAAGGGATATCTTGTCATGCACATGATATTGTGATTTATGGTTTTTTCCGATCCAGTTGCCTCAACATCAGAAATAAGAGTTCAAGAAACATGCATTTAGCATGAATGGCCTTATTATATTTTATCCAACCACTGCATTTTAAAATGAATACACTCGAGACACATTTGAACTCTAATTCCATATGCAAAGAGAAAGGAAACCATGTTCACTTTCTCTAGATTTTAGTGCAAAGTTAAACAGTCTATGCAGCAATGAGACTAAATCATTTCTCTTCAGCAGCAGCTTGTCAGGGTTTGGGGTGGATCCAGGGCCTACCACAGGAGAGACAAGCACAACATGGTTAAATGCTGTGAAAGGGCTGCCATCACAATATACAGTACTGTGCAAAAATCTAGAGCCACCCTTCATTTTTGCATATTTTGCTTCCAAAAGACATCTTGTATTTTGGCAAGTTTTTGTCTTTCAGATGAATTTGTTTTGTTTGTAAAGCCACACAGTGACCTATGAATCTTAAAAGCATAAAAAACACACTAACTTAATGCATGAACCAGTGAGAAACAGGTATAGATCATGACAGATGATCAGGCCGGTGGTTAGTATACTGGTGATGCTGAATGCTGAGTGGTTGGAACAGACGAGAGGGGGAAATGAGGTTGCTGCTGTGGTTGGTACATAAACAGTGTTTCAATTTGTATCTTTAGGCACTTTGCAGCCTGTTGCAGTAATTTTATCATTATAATTTAATTAAATTTAATCTGGAGGTGGCTCTAGACTTTTGCAGAGTACTGAACGGACATATGTTTATATACCAGGGAGCAATGTGGGAAATACACCTAGCAGCAGAGGAAGAAGGCCAGACGAAAAATTGTAGGAAAGCTACAAGGTCACAGGAAGCTACCCGCCTTTAGGATCGAACCCATGAATCTGCTGTGCTGCTGTGCCTTATGCAACAATTTGTAGTTTGGGAATTGCTGAAGAAATGTTCTCAAATTTGGCTTGATCAAGACTGTTTACTGTCCTTCACACGTCAGACAAAGACAAAACAATTGTTGTATTTATCAAAAGTCTCCATTGTATTACAGACACCTTGTTTTTATCTACGTGTTGCTTTTATGGCGAAAGAAGCTGTCCTTTGTGTGAAGTAACTGTGCAAACCTAATTAAAGTGAACTTTAAATTGCATTTGGAATGAAAGCTGTATTGTAGAAATATCCGTTTTGCTTTCACAATGCTGTTAGGATGCAATAATACTGCCTCCCACAATAGCACTGAAACATTTAAGATCCAAACAGGAAATGCATATGGTTATAATAAGATGTTAAATAAAGCAAATGTTTTGTCCAAAGGTCAAAATAGCATACATGGTTAAGAACTAATACTGTTAATAAATAGCAAATAAAAAACAGCTGTTCCCCCACTGAGCAGTAAGAAAAGAGGGTACATTATTTGCAGCTGTTTGGCTTTCATTTCGACGGAGCTGTGCCTTTAAAGAGCTAGTTAATGGCACACTGGTTATTCGATTTCTTCACTTTCATCCTCACTGCTCTTCGCTCCTGTTCCTGTTTAGATTGTAAAAAGTGCTCAAGTTTGAGGTGGTTTCTCTAGAAATAATTTCAAGGATGATGTTTCTGCCTACAGTACTCTAGATCCTGCAACAATCCATGAACAGTGTGTTCTGATCTGGTTATTAAACATTCCCGTCGTAAATCATGTTGGTCCTTTGGCGCCTAATCACCTTCTCTTAAAGAAGTTTGATCTTGATGACAACATGAGGACCTGCCTGGTGTACAGTTCTCATAAAGCTGTTGTTGCTTTTTCCTGTGATAACTGACATTCGTCATCTTCAGGTTCCTCTCTGTTTGTCTTCTATCAGGTTGCTTAGAGAGATCAATGACGTCCATTTCAGAAGGTATGCTTGCTATCCAAATGGCTAGTCTTGTGTGACTTCTGTTGAGACCAAATCTCCATATGTCTGTTTCAACTTGCATGATACTGTGAGATTTAGTAGACCCTGTCTAGGTGACCACTGTCCTATGTTGCTGCCTTACTGTTTTGGGGCTCAGGGTGCTTTCATACTGGGAATTGAAAAGCTGCTCTCCAGCAAGTGAGAGGGTCAGCCGATGGGGTCGTTTCTGACTTTAGCTGTGTCTCAATTCGGGGGCCGCATTCTTCGAAGGAAGTGTTCTGCGTGGTCTTCTTGCATACAGTAACGTCTGGAAGTGAAATATTCTGGTCTCTGGAGGATTTCCTATTTGCGTCACCAGCTTTTTCCATGCTTACTTTCATGTTATGAAGCGCCGGTCCTGTCGCCTAGCAGCCTTTACTGCTACAGTTACAGCAGGACTTTGAGGAAGTTTTGGAGTCAGAAATTTTTATTTCACTTTTTTTCATTTATTGCTTGTTACAAGAAATCAAGATGCTTCACTGCGAACATCAGTCATTTAACAGCGTAACCTAACCAGGTATTACAAAAACCTGTCTCAAAGGGAGCGGATTTCATGTGGTTTTTTATATGCAATATTTAACATATTTTTTATACTTTATAGTAATGTATGGCAGATGGCATAGTTGTAGTGTCCGAGTGTGCTTGTGTGCCCTGTGATAGATTGGCACTCCGTCCAGAGTGTACCCCATCTAGTAACCCGTCTAGTACCCCAAGTCCCCTGGGATAGGCTCCAGGGCTCCTGCGATCCTGAACAAGAGTACAGGATAGGGTATGAGTGAGTATTGTTGGATATCCGATTGAGCTGAAACTCATCAGGTCATGTGTCTCTTGCTGGCTTGCAATGATTCTTAGGTTGAGTCGCCAAAGATCCACTGTAGGGGAAAGGCGGCCAAATTTGACGGAACCATTGAAATACTCATTATGCTATGACAATCTTCAAATGCAGCCTTCAAAGGATGAAGCCCCCAAATTGAGACTTCCTTGTACTCTTCCACTCTTTGTGTTTGTTAGTGCTGTATCGGAGCGGGTCGGAACACATATATGGAACATGAGCAATTGTGCCTAGTGTAAAAGCAACCCGAGTGTGGTTCAGAGCCTTAAGGTTTATGTTGTTTCCTTTGCTTGAAGGTAGAAGCCTGATTGTGGATCTTTTCTCTGGGAACAACTTCTCCTCCAAGCTAACTGCCTCGTCTCTCACCGAAACATATAGATGGATATAACATTTTAAGAGCACTTTCCAGAAGGATATCTGTAAGCTGTGACCGTCTCATTATGCAGATCAAACACTCTGCTCTTATTGGTCATCCTAATGGTGGCTTTAGGACAGTGCAGCCACATCAGGCCAGCTTAAGAGTGTGGATACTGAGTACCAAAGTTGTTGTGTGCATCATTTACCAGAACTGCTTTGTAGTCTCTCTAAAAATATCCAGTTATTCCAGAATAAAATGTTTTCATAAAGCGCAGAATTTAAATAATGAGCTTAACAGTTGGTTTATGTTGATGCATATCTGGCAGCTCGATGGTGTTAGAAAGGAAAGCCCTGCAAATTAATCTCTGCATCACTGGCTTACAATCTGGTAATCAGATTAAAGTCGTTTAGAAAACATAACAGATCAAAAAGGACAATAATTCCTTAATCTCTAAATACACTCAATGTAAATAATAAAGCTCTATTTCTTACTCTAAAGCTTTTAATGGACATGAGAAAAATCAGTGTGTCAGCATGTGCTGAATTTCACCACAAAACTACACTTCACATTTAGTAAGAAATGTTTATTTCACAATAAAATCGTTCTACAAATGCATTTGCAACAGCAAATACCTTACAACTGTTAACGAGCCGACAAGACGTGTTTGCTTCTACAATATGAGAGCGAGAAACGTGGGTGAGCAAATGTAGGAAAAAAATGCAGATTTGTTAAAAGAAATCAAGCTGATCTATAAGTAAAGTAAATAATATAGAGAAGTCATGAAATCATTGAGCTTATCTATTAAATGAATTGTTATTGTATTTAAAAAACAAAAAAACAACTCACTACAAGTGCATAAGAAGAGAAAAGAGAAAGGGGAAAAAAAAAACCAGGAAGAAGAAAAACAGGTCCCTTGATATTGATGCATGTACAGTCTGGTCCAAAAGTTTGAATGGAACTTTAACGGAAAGGTTTATCCAACTGACAGCAGATTTTTTAAAATTATTATTTTTTAAGTATCTGATTAAATATCCTCAATGAAATTATACTTTATTGTTTTTAGTCAGTAAGAAAACATTTACTGACTTCAGACTTTTTTTTTTAAAGGATGTCTTGCGCTATGTATCTTCTTCACTAGTATCAGTTCTCTTTTGGACCAGACACTCAGTCCATATTATAATATTTCATTTTTGAAAACACTAGGTGGCAGTGCCTGCACTGTTACATGAGCTGAATGAACACTGAACGAGTCTTTTTCCCCCATTTAGAGAATACACTCTTACAACTAGTTTATACAGCTATGGCGGTTTACACACAGCTGAGTCAAAGACCTAAGCTCGTTTACAATCTCACAAACGAGCCAATAAAGGAGTGTATATAGGAACTTGTAAATGGCAACAATCTCTATGACACTGTCATGAATAAATAATTTGAACTCTGTTGTAGGCTAGAACAGTATCATTATAGTTTATGAAATAGTGTCCCCCGACATAACTTTCTATTATGAACTCATTCAGCGGTCAGTTTGTTCCTTCAGTTTGTAGGATGTCACTATACTTCATTCTCCTCACACTAGGTTTTCAATAGATACGTATATTTATAATATATATCTGCAATTTCTGGTATTTAAATGATTCATTCTATGACTATATACAGCTCAGGTCTTAATAAATGAAAGTCAAATCTCAATGAGTGGAAAAGACCATCATCTTTCCATGAGATCTTTAAAAAAATAAAAATAAATCCACACGTACCAACACATCCATGATTTACTACTACATGCAATAGGTTGAGAGTATAAAACAAACAAACAAACAAACAAAAACAAACAAAGAAGTAATCTTGTTTTTGCCATGTGTTGAATGGGAGCAATGGGGCACCCGTTTAAGAAATGTAGAAGTTTGTGCCAAACAGCGCTGAGCTTTTGGCAGCTTAATCAATGCCACTTGCTTGTAGTTGTTGTGCCTTACACTGCAAGGCAATTGAAAAACTACACACAACAACACACTTGAATATGATTACAAGGTATAAATAATTACACATAGTTCTACTATGACAATAAATATATCCAAATTCTACATAAATAAGGAAATGGAAGAGGCTGAAGAGGTTTGTCTAACTGACTTTACTAAGTTCACTTTCCGCAGTGACATGGACTTGCTGGTGAACGAAGCAGAATACGTCCTTAAATATGTGAAATATCCTAAGCAGACAGGACATTTATGCTAAACTATGACTGCAAATCAATCTTTACTGTCTAGTACTATTTCATAATTATTTTCGTTTTGCATGAACTATGTTAGAAAGCTTTATGGCCTTGACTTATGTCAAAAAACAAATCATCTTTGTGTCCCCTTCCTTCCTCCATTCTACCATAGTCAAGATCATTGAACAATGGAAAAACATGTCAAAAACTGTAGTAGCATTTAGTGTAGTTTAGGGCAGTGTTTCCCCCAAAGCGTGGTACTGCCGTAAATGTACTGAAGGTGGGCAGTGAGACATCATTTATAACAAATAAATAAAACGTTTTTAACTTCTAAATTTTGAAATAGGTTTAAAACTCCCATATAATCTTTCTGATTAAAGTATTTACATTTACAAAATAACCAGAAGGAATAAACAAAAACATGGGATTTAACCAATGTGATATTCTTCATTTATGGTGTATTGATCAGAGTTGTGATTATTGGTTTGCGTGGACCTCAGGAAATTTTAATGTTTCAAACTGGGCCGCAGCCTTGTTAGAGAATGTCCGGTCTATTGGTACAACTGCCTGAAGTTTTAACTATAAATGTGCACAAAACCAATTAGTCAAAACCAAACATTTTGTTCAGTATAATTAAAGCTGATTTTATGCCTCACCAGTGGGGAAAAAAAAAAAAAAAAAAGTCTTTGCAGGCTTTGGACCAACCTGTATTTATTTATATAAAAACAAACAAACAAACAAACAAACAAAAAAAAGCCTGAGGCCAGTGCACAATTTGAGACAAAGCTACGCTGTTACCTAGCGCAAATTCTCGCTGAGTCCAGTGATGGCTTTAAAATAGCCAAATAAAAAGTTGCTACAAACAGAGCTTTAACAGACAAACAAAAGCCTCCCTCCCTCCTCCCTCTGCCGGTCTCAAACACAACATTCTCTTTCTTACATCAGGCTGCTCTTAATGAGTGTGTTTCAATGTCATAATGATCATCTAAACATATATTTTTTAGTTTTTTGTCTTTTTCACAGCCCAGTGTTTTGTTCAGAAAAAAAAAAAAAAAACAGAAGAGGTTGCCACGCCGTTTATATTAGCTACGACGATACGTTTGCTGCAGAACATCAGTGCACATGCGTGGACGAACAAGAGGCTGAATTAAGCATTGCTTCGCTCTTTATCTTGTGTAGGATAGTTCCACACAATTGCTTACAGGCATTGTCTTTCAATTCTTTTTATACGCCTGAGAGGTAACGGGAGGCATCATGAACTGTTCAGCCACAGCAGCCAAAAAACCAAAAAAAAAACAAAAAAAAACCTAGCACCTCCACATGACTCTCAAATGCTTGTTATAGCTCACAAGTCTGATTAAATGAGTTTTGTTCATATTAACCCACTTGTCGTAAACAACATTTGCACCTTTAGTCCAATATAGGCTGTGTAAAGGTAAGGCACGATGCTTTCCACTTTACAAGTTCATTACGAGGCACTGTTTTCTTTTTTTCTTTTTCTTCATTTAATATGTTTTCTCATCACTCGTATTTGTAGTAGCCACGCTCAACTGCGCGGGAGGCGATCTGCTCGGCGGAGTAGCGCTGGTCGAGATCGAGCAGCGCCTGTAGCAGGGAATTGATGTTGGCACGGAGTCCCTCGCGTTGCATCCACACACGCAACAGTTCATACACTTTGTCACTAGCGTTGTGCGACTCTGCAAGCTTGATGGCGTTATCACTTACACCAATGCTGCGAAAAAACTTGTTGTGAACGCGCACATCCAGTACGTCAAAAAGGTCGAAGCTCTTGCTTAGAGACACTTCCTCAGCTGTGGACAGAAGAATAAGGAAGGTGTCAGAATAATCCTATACAAAAGAAACCATTTTCATAATTTTGAAATAATGAACGTTTAAATGACAAATGGATCACCTTAGATAAATCACCCACTTTAATTATAGCAATTCATTTTGACAATTATTCTTAAACATGCCAATGGTCAACTTTTAAATCCTTACACTTGTACCAGAGCAAGCCCTGCTAGGATCATATTTATATAGTGCAACTGTGTTAATTAAGGTATAAAAAATTACTGAGCATCCCAAAGTGGTTTATTCATCTCTAGCAAAAAATTTAAAGCACCAACATTGGACAATCCTACCAAAAAATATTAAACAAAACACTGCCTAATGGAAAACTACCATAGCATTTACTAACAATAGTAGTAAGGATTTTCACCACTAACGAGGATGTGATGAAGGAAATCTCTCTAGGACATGCTGACAGTTTCAGGTGTGTGCTTATGAAAAAGATAAACAACAGTTTATCTCTAACGCTTATCATAGGATTATCTTAACAGCAAGTTTCTTACCAAGTAAGGGCACCAGCTTTCGAGGTGTGCCATCCTCCTATTAAAACACACACAAACATGATTAACATTCTGCTCCTCGGGGAAAAAAAAAAAAAAAAAAACCTGTCTCTGCAGTACAGCATGAGATTGCTGACTTTACTGTGACTCATTCATGCTGAACTCGTTGCCATCTCAAAGGAACATACCGCAAGCCAGACATGTAAATCACAGATTTTATCGTTAATTTAAAGCAGAAATGCTGCTAATGGAAAGATAATGTCTTGAGGTTAACATTCACTCCCTGATCTAACACACCCCATCCAGCTGATCAAGGTTGTAATGGGTGTGTGGATATTACACATGGGTGTGTATAGCATTGTTTGGTTCAAAAATATTTCTCTCATGACACTGAGATGATGTGTTAAATCAGCTGCATTAATGCTTTAAAGCCTTAAATCAAAAGTGCAGATGGGAACAGCTGGAGTGATCCCAGATGTGGAGTTAACACAGTGGGTATTTGGGTTAAAAAAATATTTAAAAAAAAT
>JAOVVA010000021.1:2338542-2350117 GCA_028565275.1 Leiocassis micropogon
TTACATTTACAGTGAAGGAGTAAAGCATGTATTTTGTGTGACCCTAAATCAGCGTCCATCAGATCACAGCATTCCATTCACTGATTCTTTAGACATTTGTGGTAATAGAACAAAAGTGCACATGGATACAGACAATACAATAGCCAAGGTATCAAAGTTTAACTCAACATGTTTACTAAAGATGGAAAAAACAACATTGATTCAGTATCGACATTCTTTTTGTGTGGCAACTCATGCATCACTACACTAACTATGTTATTAATTTTTTTTTAAAATTATTTTAAATTGATAAAAGTTTGCATTTGACTGGTGCAATTCCACTATGATCCTACAGGTGGAGTGCTCTAAACTATTCCTGCATTGGCAGGCAGCACAGCATCCTGTGTTGTAGGAGCAAATTATTTGCCAAGTTTCGGCACCTATGTATTGTAATAGCATCACATCCACTGGTCCCTGGTGATTCCCGTCCCTAGTGTTTACTGTGACTGTTTTGACTCACCTTGGCCCATGACTCTGCCTCCCTCTCACAACTGGCTGAGATAGGAAGTGTCATGTTGACGGGCAGGGCAGATAGACTGGTCTGGGAGGAGCTGGTGGTGTTTGGTAGGCTATCCCCAAGTCCTCTGTCCTCATCCTCCACTGGGATGCTTTTACTCCCCAGGATGTGAGTCTCTTGCAGCAGCGGACGAGACTCCGTGCGAGGCAGCTCTGCCTCTTCTAATCCTGCGTTACGATTGTTCTCACACTCCTCAGAGGTAGGCACACAAACACCATCCTAGAAAGACAAATCAGCGGCTAATCAGAAATTTGCACTTTAAGATTGGTGCAAATATTAAATATCAACTCGGTTATTTTTGGTGGGTGGTGATTAACCTGAAGCATAAAGGGACTTACGATAGGAATCTTCACTTCATTATTTTGAACCACTGGGCTTGCTAAATAAGAGAAAATCAAAACATCACACCATGAGCAACAAACAACAAATGATAAAGTCTAAATTCATCACCACAAATTGTCTAACACTGTTTTATGCGCTAATGTTGGGTACAAAGAGTGCAACAGGGTTACACTAGGTCTCTAAGTTCTGGTGAAGGGAAACCTTAATGACAAAGACATTCTGAAGAATTTTGTAATTTCAACTTAAGTTTTTGAGCAGACCCTAAAACTGTGAAGATAGTTAAGATGTCCACATACTTTTGACCACATTTTAGCATTAATATATGATGCGTCTACAACAGAATTTTAAATGATGGATTTACTATTAGAGAACCTGAACTGCCCTTTAAGATGGAAAATTTCTCATCAATATTAATTTTCAACATTCATTTTATTAAAATTATTAGTTCAAAAACCTTGTTGTCTACGGCGTCGTCTCTTCCGCCAAAGCACCACCAACACAATGACCAAGATGAAAACCAAGAATAAAAAAAACAATAAAACCGGCACTGGGAAAAAGGAGAGAAAACAAAATACAAGCGTTTTAATACAGATTTAATAATCTAATGTTCAAATACTATAGTCTAGTGGTGTGGTCATGTGATTGTACCCATGATGCCATGATTTTCAGAACTGGATGTGGGTGAGACTGTGGGCATCACAGTGGGGTCATGAGGCGATAAAGGGCGTTTTTTACACTTTGTGTTGGAGGTTGGAGTGCACGCCCGCTCCTCAATTTCATCTGCTTTGCACCTAAGACACAAATTTGAGAACGGTTATTACTACTGGTTCTGATATCAGTTTTGCATTTTGAGATATTATCAACACTGCAGAGAATAACAATCATTTTTTGTGGCCAAATTCTGGGAATGTGGAAATGGCTACATTCATATTACCAGCCTTTAATGACTCAATTCTGATTTTTATGACAAAGTTTTTCTTCTTTTTTTTTTTAAGGCTGTCTGAATACACAAATCTAATTGTTTTGTGTGTGACCACTTTTGTATGTGGTCCTGGATTGAATACATATCTGACACACTGTCATGTAACTTCAATGAGGACCGTCATTTCAGAAATCATGTGACTTTCACACCCTTGTTTGAAATGACTAACTGGTCGATCAAATATGACATGTTTTAACACAGATGGCACATGCAAAAACTAAATCGATGTGCACATGCATGCCATTTCAAAGGACCACATTAGAGTCAGATAAAAATATTTATGAATGTGAATCGTCATGACAAGCAAATCTAATCTGACGAAGAAAAATCGGAGCTGAACAATGTGGCATGTCATATGAACATAGACAAAAAAAACCAATCCTGGCTGTTAAATTAACTGCAATGCTTACAAACCATCATCTTTGCAAGAAAAACACTGCTTACAAACTCAGTTTTAAAAATGTTTTAATGACAACACATTTCAGCCAAAATGTATTTAAATTCAGTGATTATATATCAAAATAAAATCAGAACATTGTATAATTTTCAAAACTTTATACTGTAGAATGTGTGACCATGGGAAAGGTTCTCTCAAGCTACTACACTTTTCTTCAGATTATGGCATAGTATTTACCTAGTGCACTTTTTGCACACTTCACAGGGCTCATCTGGCAGACAGAATGTGCCAGACCTGCACTCACACGTAGTGTCCCTTGTGCTTGTGCACTTCTGTGTTTCTATCTGACCTGTGCAGAGAGAGAGAGAGACCGAAAAGACAAATGGATGAAAGGGGATTAATATACAGAATACACCGCTTTTAACAAAAAGAAAAGATAAAAAAAAAAAAATAGCAACAACAGGTGTTTTTTTTAATCTTGCAAGGAACTAAAGGGAAATAAATGCAATGAACATTCTAGCAGAATATCTTAATGATGTATGACATGCAATACGAGTATGTATAGCATAACAGAAATCATAGGATGTTCATGTGCTACTGTCCAGATTCCTATAAGTAGTGATTAAACTATGATTTGCCTCAAGTCCTGATCCACACACCCCACATGAGTCAGCAACAGTTTCCATCAATTCTTTCTCTCTATATCACCATCTCTCTCTCTCACGCGCGCACACACACATACACACTCACTTGACTCACACACAGAAAGGATCACAAAAAGAGCAGGGGTGATGGGTGAAGGCCACACCCAGACTGCGTAACAGTAGCTGATCGGTTTCTCATGGCTGAGGAAACTCTAAACCTGTCTCTATTCACCTAGTGTCCATTAGTGTCCTATAGAAGTCCTTTGGGACATCGTGCGGCTGTTTCATACGAGTTTGCCGCAAAGTTTAGGCCTCACGAGTGCAAGCTTTTGTTTAATGGCCTTTTCTGAAAATCTGTTGTAACATGTCATAGCCTGAGGGACACTGAATAACTAATTCTCTTAAGTGAACACACCCAGGCTGATATGTTCTGGAAATGCTTTTAATTTCTTCGGTTGTATTATGATTTATTGTCCAAACTCATCAGTTTACTGGTAAAGCACTCAATCCTAATCCTCTTTAAGGGTGGATCGATGCTCTCTGCAGATAAATGTTACTCAGTAAATGACAGTGAATTAGATGTGATCAAATTATCCGTTTTGGAAAACACATAAAGAAGGAGAATTACCCGCAGGGCACGGACTGCACTGGAGGCACATTTCCATGCCGGTTGGATGCTCGGCGTAGGTGCCCGTCTTGCACGGTTCACATATTCCCATCTCCTGATTTGCAGTGCACTTCTCCTTCACGTAGGTCCCTGTTAAAGAAATGCAAACACCCCCCCCACCACAAGGGTTTACGTTCTCAGCTCATGGAGAAACTATTAAACTTTGTGCTGAGAGAAGCTGAAGTTAAACTGGCATATAGCATTATATATTTCTAAAGCAGTTCAGTAACTGTACATGACAGTATTAATATTTCCACAGCCAGCCGTGACCCTAACAAACAAAAACACATTAAGTCTCCATTTGGAAATGATGGATGGATGTTGGTATAAGTGGTTGCTAAGTGCTACATTTCGGAGCATTTTGATTTTGATTAATGAAATGTCTTTTCAACATTTTTGTTTACATTATTATTTTTTAACTACCTTTGAACATATTTCAAAATAACGTTTTAGCCTTATGCTAATTTCATATCATGACCGTGTGTAATAACACGTTCATGCTAAACATAATGCTCCAAGGTCATTCCTACTCACCAGCCTCGCAGTTTTTGCAGCATAATCCATGGTGTGAATACTCCTCGTTCTCCACACAAGCATGCTGCTTGGCCGTCTGGTTTAGGTTCAAGTTGAAGCCGAGCTCAGCTGGTCCACTGCTCACCACGGTCAATCCCAGCACGAGAAGAAAAACCTGGTGAGACAAAGCCATTCAGGTCAGTTCACGTGCCTCTCTTATTTTGACTGGAAGTAGCAGAGAAAGTGAAATATGTAAAAGTGGAATGAGACACGGATGCATCCTGCGTGCAAAAGATTGCTTTCTTTAATTTAAACCAGGGGTCTTTTTTTATCAACCCTGCAGACACATAGCTCTGTGTACATATACACGTTTCTACACATAGGATGTGATTTACTGTATCAAGTACACAAACCCCTAGTGGTTGAGGAGGAATTGTAGGTAAAATGATTATGAAGTAACAGATAAAACATAAAGAAAAATCTTACTAAATTCACATTTAAGGATCAAGCAAGTAAAGCTTGAAGATTTCCCACCTACCCAATACGAATATGCCTTCAAAAGCACTGGAAGAATGCCAGAGGTAGGAATGCTGTCGGCATTCCGGCTCTGACAGTTCCTCAAACTCAGCTACACCACTTGAGTTCATGATCATAATCAACTAGGGATGTGAATGGGAATAGTGGATGTATAGTTTTTTTTTTGCCTTGTGCCTGCCATCAATACAAATGTAATTGGTTAAATGTAAAAAACAAACAAAAAAACTTGTAGTCTAGTTTAAACCACTGTCACCGTCATCATTCATGGGCTTTTTAGCTCCTCCAAGCTTCTAATCTTACTGCTTACAAACGACTATGGAAAAGAAAAAGCTTCTTACTCTTGGTGTTTCATGCATGGACTGATATACACCTCTACTCTTAATCAGATGTTTATGGTTCACATAAATCACATGCATATTAATTAACATCCCTAATTACCATGTGAGGTCGTGGCCAGACAGAGCAAGATTCATTAACGTCCCCTACGTACAGCTGTGATAAGCGGCCATTTTCACGTGTGCGCTGGAGCTTCTTCACGTCCAGAATTAGAACTTGTCCTACACATGCTATGATAAATGAGACCCCGGAAGATGCAAATCCATACAGGGAAGCAAATGAGGGGGAGGGGGAGCTTTGCTGTACCCAGATGAAATATAATCTAAAGATGTACGTGATGCTGCCATGGTTACAGGCACCCCCACACGTACACACAGCCATATGGCACAGAGGCAAAGAAACTCTCTTTACACTGTGAATAATGTGCAAGTACGGTATATACACTCACTGGACACTTTATTAGGAATGCCTCTCGTCATTTACGCGATTATCCAATCAGTCAAACATTTCTCTCATAACGAGGAAAAGAAGGGCTTCGGTGTGCTTGTGTGTGTTGTTTGTTTATTGGGCTGGCTTGAAAATTTTAGAAATGGCTGATGTCCTGGGATTTCCAAGCAAATCAGTCTGTAAAGTTAACACAGAGTGGTGTAAAAAAACAAAACTAAGCAAAACCAAAACACCCGGTGAGTGGCAGTTGTGTGGGTGGACACGCCTTGTTCATACTGTACAAGCAATCAGAGGCGAGTGCTCAGACTGGGCCACGGGTACAGGATGGAGACAACAACAGTAAATGAGTGCTGTATACAAACATTGTGAACAGAAAAGCACAACATATGAGCAGATCTAAAAACAACAGGAGGCAACATTGTGTTACACTTCCATCATTAACTGTACTTTTTATTTTTGTATAAATGTGTGTATTATTTCTGCACAGTTAATCGCACAGAAATCGAAATCGCAATATGGACCTGTGCAATTATTTCAACAATTTTTTAGGAACTTGGAGTTTGCCAATAATTTAGTTATTTGTGAATACTTTTTCTGAGGTGATAAATAAATATTAGCCTACCTAGAGAAATATGTTTGAATACAAAAATGGTACATTTAATAGTTACACATCACAGTTTAAAATCACAATCGCAATGCGACCTTTCATATTAAATTAATTAATCAAATAATTAACTGTCCCTAAAATCAACAGCAGCAAAATTCTCAGTGAAAGAACAGCATGATGACTCAAAGCGCGTCGGGTGAAATGGACAGGCCGTGTGCAGGCGAGAATGTGTTAAGCTTGGTGAGGGAAAAAAAATGAAAGGGGGTGAATTGTGCAGTCATATATTAATAGGTGAATGTTTGAAGTGCAAGAAAAAAAAAAAACGCTGGTTCATGAACTGACTGTGTGTGTGAGACAGAGAGAGAGCGAGGGAGAGAAAGAGAGGCCGCTCTATCGCGAGCTCTTTTTGCCCACTTTCCCCCTCAGGCGTTTCTCTTTATTCACCATCTTTTCAGCTCGGTCACAAAGAGACGGCCTCTTTCAACAAAGTGCCGCTTCGAATGACCCACATTTCTTCCTTCTTCTGCTTTATCCCTTCTTTTGATTCTTCTTCTTTTGACGGTCACTGAACACCTCAGAGGAAACACAACACCGCCGATGGCCTACATTTCCCATTATCCTCTGGCACAAAGACAGGGGCGGTGGGATCTTCTAGAAAACGCCCAGCCCAGAGTATGTAAAATTGCTTAAAAGGCTGGATGGTTGGAAACGATTAAATGCCCTAACATGAAAATTGCAAAATGCAATTTACTGGTTAAAGCAGCACTGCGAGGATGTTGTAATCAAGTAAACAGATGTAGCTACTTTGTAATGGAAATGCAGTGGTTAGCACTCAAAACTTTGTTGGAAAAAGAATGTGTATTTAAAAATAAATAAATAAATAAAGATGACTAATACTAATGTAACAATAAAAACTCAATTTTATATGTAGATGATAAAAGGCACAGCTTACATAAGGTTCATTTTTACTCTGCACAAAGCCCAACATCTGTTCAGCTGAAATCTTGTGCAAATGCCTAACACTTAATTTCAGAAAAAAGTAATCACAGGAGTTCAAGACCAAAATAACGTAAAGAACAATCTGCATCTTGCAATAAGCTGAAGTTCTCACAAGGTGAATGGTGCAGGTGTGCTAAAGCTATCTTCCGTTAACGAAAGTCTGCTTTTAAATATGTAGTTTTACAAAAAGCGTAAGCTGATTAAAAAAAATTAAGACAGAAAAAGTAATGCCAAGTACCTACATTATTAAACTTTTTAAATTAATTGACCCTTAACTCTGCAGGAACATCTGAACAATCCTCCAAGCATTAAGAAGCTTGCAGCAAAACAACAAGCTCCAGTGACATGCTCATAACTCTGCAGGCGCGTCCCTATATTAACGGTTCACGAAGAAAATAGGACATTACTTAGGTAAAGGGGTGAATACCAGGGAGTGGAAAAGGAAAAAAAAAAAAAAAAGATAATATAATGTGCATGTGTAAAATATTAAAACATTAACTTTGCGTCTCTGTGTGTCTGCTCCAGAGGAACTCTCTGGAAAGCGGCCATGCCTTGTTGTTCTAAGGGAGTTTCCTGGATTGAGCTGCACTGTCGAGACACACTCTACCCGCTCGCTCGCGTCAGAGTTTCCAACGACACACGCTTTCTCTCACTAATACACGTTCTCTCTTTTTGTTTGCTGTCCTGCTCTTTTCCTCTTTTTTTTTTTTTTTTTTGGTCTGTCACAGATATTCACAATTGTGGCATTAAGAAAGTTCAAGGTGGTGGGGTGTGAAAGTGTGAGAGGGGTCGTGAGAAAGAATGGAGCGAGTGAGAAAAAGAATAAAAAGGAGGAAATAAAGGAACGCAGTGAGAAGAGAGGAGAGGAGAGCACAGATTCCTCCCTCTTCGGCAACACACTGCGACTATTCAGCTGAAAGGAACTGTAAAAGGCCTCCTAATGAGCCACACACACACACAGAAAGAGAGAGAGAGAGAGTGAGAGAGCTTAGAGCGTTTCTCCAGACGCTGAATGCTTCACATGCAATGGAGCAAATGTCTACTATCCAAAGGAATTAGCCGCACCTGTTGTGCTCCCTCCTCCACTGCACATGCGCCCTTTACACCGCCATCTGGGTCAAGGGTCGTTTCTGTCTACGTCCCGATGACCTCACTTATGGCATAAACGCATCTTGGAAGAACCAAACTCGAGCAATTTATCTGCCTTAACATTCAGACTACATTATTTATTTTATTCAATTAATTTGCTTGTTTAGTTGCACAGCTCTACACGACAAACTACCCACTTTTTCCTCATTCCTCAATAAAAGGCAGGAGATAGCGAGGAGATTACCTCACTTCCTGTGCAGAGCCCACACATTCCAGCCAGGGTGAATCACTGAATTCCACACAGAAGGATTGGCTGTCTCACCCAGAGGCACTGTACCAAGTGTAACACCCGACACACACACACATAGCTTTGAGAAGAAAAAAATTTTTTTTTTAAAAATCATCTCTGCACATAAGTACCGTTTTCACACGGTACACAAAGCAGACTTCCCCCCAAAAAAAAACAAAAACCTTTAGACTGAATAATATACGTTGAATGGCCACTTTATTAGGAACATGATTACCCACTTGTTCATGTGTTTAGCAGTGGGGCGGCAGTGTCGGGACTACAACTGTGAAATAGCTGTTAGCATGCTGGTTGCTCAAACTATCAGAATGGCACACAAAATATATCCATATACCTAATCTGGTCGAGTTGATAGAACGCTTTGGTAGCTGAAATAAACAGTATGTAAAAATGCTTGAAAAGTATCTCACAATGCACAATGTCAAAGTTTGAGGTAGATGAGCTTAAACAGCACACAGGGTTCAGTTTTTGTCTGCGAATCCAGTGGACACAGAAAACATTCGCTGCTCTTTCTGCTCTTTAGCTGTTGGGTTTTGATGAACCTATTCCTGGTGTAGCATTAGTGTCCTGTTTCTTGACTGACATCAGTGGAACCCAACATGCTCTTCTGCTGTTGTAGCTCATCTGGGTGAGTATCTGGGTGAGCTTAAACCAATCAGGTGTTTCTGCCCACGGAATCGACACTCAGTGCATGTTTTTTTTTTTTTTTGAGTGTGTGTAAATTCTACAGATTTTCTGGTTGAAAATCAGAAAAAGTTTCAGAAATACAAGTGTTTCAGAAAAACTCATCCATCACGAAAACAGTCAAATTTTTTCAAATTAGATCTCGTCGCATGGATGCCTTGTGTGGACGGTCCCACTTTAGCATAAAGATGGCTGAGGCTGAAGCAGGATGGGTTCCCCGTTGAGTCTTGTACCTCTTAAGGTTTCTTCCTATTGCCATCTCGGGGAGTTTGTCCTTGCCACCATTGCCCTCGGATTGCTCATCAGTGACTATCTAATCAGTTTGATTCATAGACATTCACATTTCATACAAAAATCCATAATTTCTTTTGATGTAAAGCTGCTTTGCAACAATGAAAATCATTAAAAGAACTATACAAAAAATTTTTTATTTAATTGAATTGAAATTCACTGGGATCCCGTGTTCTGTTTGATGTCTAATGGAAAGGTCACCTGAAGACTTTCTGAAGAGGTTACCTGAATATTTTTTTTGGTCACTTTGCTGTTGCAACTGGTTAGCCAACATGATTGGCTAACCAGATAATTGCAGGAATGGTTCACGTTTTTTCCTAGCAAAGTTCCTCGGAGTGTATTCAGCCTAAAGTTCTAGCTGGGTTATTTCACCTCAACCCTACCCTTGCTTAGGCAAATTCGATGACGTCAAAGGCGCTGCACAGGCATCAGCATAAGAAATGGGTTTTCAAGAGACAAAGAAAGAAACAAATTCAAGCTTCATGGGCATTTTTGCTTTCAATCTGAAACACTGAATGTAATTTAGAATTTACATAAAATCTACTCTATGTTTAACCCATCTTTCAGGTTTTCAGTACATTGTTCGTATTTTACTGTATGACCACAGAGTCTGGCTAGATTAAGAATGAATGTTTCTGTCTGGCACATTCTGCAGGCGTCTCGCTTAAAATACAGCCAGGAATTTTTTTCTTATGCATGAAGCTCTTGATTCGGTCACTTTCAAACCGATTCAATTGGAGCATTAACACAGACACACTGCAAGCTCTGAGAACTGTGATAACCTTGATAAAAAAAATATTTTATTAAAAAAAAAAAGAAAAAAAAAAGGGGAAAATATGGCACTATTGACTCAGAATTGGGAAGTTGGACCCTTTTAAGTGTTCGTGAACTTGTGCTACAAAAGTAAAGAAAAACATGGGTGCCACCATATTCAACTGTGATGAGTGATGTGAATTCACTTCAGGAAAAGAGCGAGGTACAAATCAACGCCATCAATGAGCGAGTTATAATCAACACTGATTGAGCGTGAAAGTGAATACTTTTATATACAAAGAATAATTTAATTTAGTAGTAAAGAAGTTTGCTGTGGATGATTTGAGCATCCATATTAATTTGATGATACATAATGAAGTCAGGGTTAAGGAGACCTTCTTGACTTTGAGTGGAAATTCTCGAGTCGAGACAGTACTTCCTCTGGGTTTTTCCTGGTAGGAGGTCAGGAATGCCACGTTTTGAATTTAGCCAGAAAATATGGTACCATTACTACTAGATTTAAACATTGAACACTGTCCTGAGATTTCTCAAAAGTAAGATTTGGTGAATTTGAAGATTTGGAGCAGAAAAACAAAACTATCCTCTAGGCAAAGAAAACTTCTATCAAGCTTCTTCTGACCAGTTTTATCAATCTAACATAAAAAAAGAAAGAAAAAAAAAGAAAACAACTCCCTTCATTAGGTTTACAGGATGAAAAGATCTGGGAGACTGGAATCCACTTTGAGTGATAGTGATAATTGTATTTGCAGAGTGCCAGTCATTGTGATCTAATGGAGCACAGCAGCCTTGTATAACCTGCTAATGAGTTGGATGTGGAAATATTCAGCAAAATAACAGCTAGAAACCTGCGCAAAATAGTCCGTTATGATATCCAATACAAAGATCATTGCGTATCCAAATGAGCTCTTCCAGAATTCCTTTAACTTAGACACCTACAGCCAAAAAAAAAAAATAATAAAATAGTCTAGGGAGATTTACAATACCACAATTAACACAGTACTTTGTGTAGCTTTATCACTTTCGACAACATGAGCCCACATTAAAAGTCCTCCGGTTAACTTTTGCACTTTAATTAAAAAAAAGTGTCAGTTTTTAAAGGCTTAAATGATGAAATGTTCCCCAAATCTGTGTGCGTGTGTAAGAGAGAGAGAAGAGGAAAGTTCTTCAAGGCCGAGGGAAGGGAGATCAGCCAGCAGTCATGACAAGGGGCAAACAGGATAAGGCAGGACATGAAGATTAAAACAAATGCAAACTACCACACACTCGCGCGCACACACACACGCACTCTCGCGCGCACACACTCTCGCACACACACACACACTCTCGCACACACACACACACTCTCGCACACACACACACACACTCTCGCACACACACACACACACTCTCGCACACACACACAC
>JAOVVA010000021.1:2359773-2405360 GCA_028565275.1 Leiocassis micropogon
AGCAAGCCGAGGGCGACAGTGGCAAGGAAAAACTCCCTGAGATGGTAATAGGAAGAAACCTTGAGAGGAACCAGACTATAGTATATAGTTTACACACATGCATTATACATACACCTGGCCACAATATGTAATTTATACAGTATATACACACACACCGATTAGCCATAACATTAAAACCTTAAAAGATTAAGTCCAATAATGTGCAGGTTCCCCTTCGGTCACCAAAACAGCTTGAACCCCTCGAAGCATGAATCCACCAGACGTCTAAAGGTGTGCTCTGGTATCTGGGACCATGACAATGGCAACAGATCTTTCAAGTGCTTCAAGTTGTATGGGGGATCCTCTGTGGATCAAACTTGTTTGTCTGGCACATTCTACAGATGTTTGGAGGCCGGATAAACAACCTTGAACTCTTTGCCTGCTAAGCTGTGATGCACCAAGTGTTCTGATACCTTTCGATCATAGCTAGCACTGACTGTTTTTTTTTCTTCAGAAATTTATAATTAATTAGCTTTTCTGTGGGATCGAACCAGACAGACAAGCTTTTGCTTAAAGATTAAATTATTGGGCACATGTACCTTGCAGCACAGTAAAATGATTTTTTCCCCACATATCCCAGTTAGAAAGCTGGGGTCAGAGCAGAGGGTGAGCCAAGATGCAGCACCAGTGGGGCAGATAGGGTTAAGGGCCTTACTCAAGGGCTCAACAGTGGCAGCTTTGTAGTGCTGGCGCTTGAACCCAACGAGAGCCTCAACCATTCTGTCTGAGCCACCACTTCGACTTCTGGTGGATAAGTTGCTGCCATATAATTGATAATCAGTGTTAATGTCATGGCCGACTGGTGTGTGTATATGTATGTACGTATGTATGCATGTATAAACAAGTTCCCAGGCTTTAATACACGGCTCAGAGAGTCAGTTCTCTGTGCTGAGAAAATGTCGGAAATGCATGGTGGAGAAAATGATGAAAGCCAATCTTATCTAGTTAGATATGAACATGGGTGAGGCATCCTCCCTGTATAAACACCTCTAATGGCTGAAAATTACCTCCACTCTGCTGTTGGTCACGCACGCCACATCATCCACACAAACTGAGGAACAGGAGATTTTTCTCCCACCAACACACACGTACATACCACAAATGCAGAAATACAGATAGGGGTCAAAACTGATATTCCTATCCATTTCCTATTTCTGATATTCCTATCTTTGTTTGGGACATTTGGTTCCCACCAAGATATTAAAACATGGCACATACACACACACACACACACACACACACACACACACACACACACACCTGACCGCTCTGATAACAGGCAGTTGCACCAGATTGCATCACACAAACCCTTTCAGACCGTCTCCCAGCCTTTCATATAAACATCAGATGGCAGATATAAAGCTCCTAATGAGCTGAGGGACATGGCGGCGCTTTCTTGTGGAATCCTGAGATGTGGAATGCTTGCTATGTTTGGACTGAAGAGATAGAAAACACACTTCCTGTCTGTGCCTACACCCTCCGATAACATCCTTCGTGCGTGTGCGAGAGAGCTGAGAGCTGTGAGGACGGGGAAAAATGCGAGGGCGAACATCTGTTTGTGCGACATGTAAAAAGTGGCAAAGAGAAAAGCATGCAAGCTTCTGAAGGACCCCAGTGCTTGATCGTGCCTCAAGAGTGTGTGTGCATGTGCGTGTGTGAATGCGAGTGCATGTGTGGGTGGGAACTGCGAACAAAACTTTGATTCCAGTCACTAACATCTGCGCTGACAGGAAGTTTACAATAGGAGCGGCACAGTGCTGCCGGGCTTGATTTCACCCTCTCCCTCGCCTGTTCCCTTCTTCCTCCCCTCCTTTCTCATCCTCTTGAGAACCAGGGACGGTTCTTCAGCGCCTAGCACGGTTTACATGTAGCATAAACAATGAAATGGCCAGCCACCCTAGCTATTCTGTTTCAATAAACAACTTGGAGATGAGCAACATTTTCAAAGCGTGTGAGCACACTTATCTAAAGCTACAAATTTGTGTTAAAAAAAACATGTAAAAAAAGTACACACCAGATTGGATGTGCTTCAGAGGAGTGAAACTCAATAAAAGTCGCTAATGGCTGACCGCAAAAGCAGACGATGAGACGCATGTGCCGCTGGATTTCGTATTTATGGTGGTGGATTTTGGCAGAGAGCGGCTGGAAAAACCAACATGCGCCTGTGAATGGTTCTTTGAGCACTGAAACGAGCTTCACACTGGCACTCTTTCACCCCAAAAAGAAAAAAAATCCCTTCCTCCAAGTAAGGTGTGCGAGGAAAGAGCAGGACAAGGCCGGGTAGTGTGAAGTGCACCAGTTTAAATAAATGGCCACTGAGGCATGTGGACGCACAAGGACGATTCTTGTGCAAGAGAAAAATCCGCACAACCACAGACTTTCACACTGCCTTATTCAGTAGTGTCCAAAAATCACTCTTGACTCAGAGTTCTTATTTAAGCTACTACAAAAATACTCACTTGATACTTATAGAATATTATTAAAATAACTCTCTTTTTTTCCACAGTTTAATTTTTGCTTTTTCATAGCATAATTTGCTGTTCGATAAAAATCATTTCAATCGCTACCAAATCATTTCATAAAAGTTGACACGGATCATATCGCATATTTATTGTCTTGCACGACATTATATTACATTATCATGCTCACTTGTGTACAAGTTCAGGGCTCTTACTGTGGTATGGGAACAAACTTCTTGTTGACTTCTTTAGTGGAAGCAGCTGTTGGACGTGAACACATGGCTTCAGCGCACAAAAACACAACGATTCATAGCCACTCCAAAAAAAAAAAAAAAAGAAAGATAAAAAAAAAAAAACTAAACAATTGTGGTCATGACAAAAGTAGATTTGAGACGTGATAAATATGACATGGACTTAAACTTGTTTTTCAAGTGATAAAACCGAGGCATGCAAATGCTTCAATAGTTTAAAAACAATGACATTTACATGTGTAATGTATAGTATTTGCATTAAAATTCCCAAGATTGTTTCTCATATACATATAGTACATATTTTTACAAGTTTTTTTTGTTGTTGTTGTTGGTGGTACAAGTAACCTGTTATGTCACCTCAACACTATATAAACAATGCACTTAATTTTCATTTTTGTATTTCTTCATTATTATTTTTATTATTACTACCACAACTACTACTATTATTATTATTATTATTATTATTATTCCAAAAGTAACTGTTGCAGTTGAGATGAATGACAGGGCCTAAGAGGATAGGCCATAATTTATCCAATGTCGTGATTTACCTAAACACACTGAATCACTGAGATTAACCAGGATCATCTCTCTCTCTGACACACACACACACACACACACAGGGTTGTTTTACTCTTCTTGTGAGGACGTCCCACCGATACGAGCTAAATAAACGCTACTTAAACATAACACAATTCTCACTCCCATTAACAAAAAAAAAAAAGTTTCCCTTGTGTTTTATGAGACAAAGTTTAAAGTAATTTTTAAGAAACACTTATTTATTTTAAAATATATTTATATATAAACCCTGCTGGGGACGTGTGGAAAAAAACGACAAACTGACAGATTCCTCTCCTCGTGAGGACATTTGATAGAAAAAAAACACAGAGCCCAGGCGCGCGCGCGCACGCACTCACTCACTCACTCACTCACACACACACACACGGACCGGGTGTTTGTCCACATTTTACCACAGCGCTTAACAAACACTATACTGCTGTTTCCACAAATTAAATGAAACAGATACTAATGTTACTGTATGTGCGCGCGTGTGTGTGTGTGTTGTGTGTGTTCATACCGTGTGTTCCATCCTGAGCTCTCTGCCCGTCCTGCTCCGTGACGGAGAGTCTAGGGGTCTAACAGCTCTCTTTCCCCCCCAACTTTTCCGAAAAGAGGATTTCCCTTAAAAAAAAAAACTTTCAGAACAAAAACTCCGTTCCGAAACACAACCGCAATCCGTGTCGAGCCCGACTATCTCCTTCTTGTCATTTTAACCGAGCGAAACTATAAAAATCGGAGCCGCAAACGCGCGTAATCGGATCGTCTGCCGCGGAGCAGCTGAGAAACTTTGGCCGAAAAGTTTGCGCTTTACGTCCGTTGACGTCATACCCACGTCGCGCGCCGGGCTTCTTGGCCAATCGCTGAGCAGCACTAAACGCGTGCAGGGATTTCTCAGGGCTAGGGGCGGGGCCGCCATTTTAGGAGTGCGTGTTTTTGTGGTTGTTATTTACACAGTTGGTGTTTGTCCAAGAAGCCGAGTAATACCGCCGTATACTGTATTTTACTTAAAGTAAATAGTAAAAATTAAGTAGTCATTCAGTGATTCAGAATGTGTATACTCTCTCTCTCGCTCTCTCTCTCTCTCTCTCTCTATATATATATATATAGATAGAATGGCATTGTATCAAAATACATATACTTAATTTTCTGTGGGAATTCGTGTCCATTCGTTCTGTATAGCATTTATGATGTCAGGGACTGATGTTGGGCTCACAGTCTCCGTTCCAGTTCATCCCAAAGGTGCTCAATGGGGTTGAGGTCAGGGCTCTGTTTTGAGCCAGTCAAGTTCTTCCACACCGAACTCATCAAACCATGTATTTACAGTCTTGCTTTGTGCATTGGGGCACATTCATGTTGGAACAGAAAAGGGACTTCCTCAAACTGTTTCCACAAGTTAATGTTGGTAGCATAACATTGCCCAAGATCTCTTGGTATGCTGAAGCATTAAGATTGCTTTTACTGGGGATAAGGGGCAGAATTAAAAACCAATTGAATTCAATAATTAACAGGTTTGGCCACATACTTTTGTCCATACAGTGTATATTCATCCATCTAGGAAGCTATGTAGTCCGACTAGGGACCGTGGAGGCCGTTGGTGATTACCATTGTACTTATTCGCATTTTATGTGCCACTTGTGATTTGCACAAATGAAGAGCAGTGTGCAATAATTTGTTTTTTTGTGGTCTGAAGGTATGCCAGTATTTATGCTGAAGATTTTGTGCATTGTATGGAGAAAGTGTTGTGTCATGAAGAAGTAAATGCAAATGCAAAATTCAAGGAAGGTCGCACAAGTGTTCATCATCAAGAAGGAGCTGGACACCCGTCCACGTTCACGGCTGATGACAAACTTCCCCACACTTCTGCCCACACTGTTGATACCCTGCAAAAACTTTGTTTTGAGGTGTTAAAGCATCCTTCCTATAGTCCTGATCTTGTTCCATCAGACTTTCACCTGTTTGGTCCCCTGAAAGCAGCTCTACGAGGACAAAGATTCACTTCTGATAAATGCAGTGCATTCGTGGATCAGAGCTCAACCCAAAACATTTTTAATAAAGGAATACAAAAGTTTGTGGATAGATGGACAAAGTGTATTGAAAAGCAAGTAGATTATGTCGAAAAATGACGTATTTGTCTTGTCATTAATTTTTTACTTACCCTCGTACATATGATCATTGACGTGTATAGGGAGCAAAAGCTAGACCATCTGGTTCGACCCTGCAGGAAAACTACTGTAGAAAGGAGAAAAAGTTAATGCTGACTATCATAGAAATGTGTCAGGACAGGGAGTTGGCTGCACATGGGCCCGTGAAGCCTCAGACCCACCGGAGCGAGCATGCTGACGCTGTCCACTGGTGAAAGTGTATACACTGGGCACACATGAAGATGACACAGTCTCACTTTTATTTATTTATTTATTTATTTATAAATTTTCTTGCATTTATTTTCTTGTATTCATGTGCTGATTACTTTAATTTGTACCCCTTACCTAAATATTGTTGCAGACAAGGAACAGCCTTCACTGCAGTAGTATTCCCTAATGGCAGTGGCCTCTTTGAGCAGAACTGCCCAGTGCAAAAACTGTTAAAGTTGTTGACTTGGCATCCAAATTCCCCTGATCTCAATCCAATTGAGTATTTGTGAGATGTACTGGACAAACAAGTTTGATCCACGGAGACCCCACTTTACAACTTGCAGGACTTAAAACCAGATACTATGGAACATATTTATATATATATGTGTGTGTGTGTATACGCTGTTGATTCATTGTAAATGAAGACCAAATGTAACATATGCATTATGTCCTACAGATGTTACACCACTTCTCTGTCAAACGATGTTGTCAAATTGTTTCCAATATGTCCACAAGAATCTCAAGAATTTAGTAAACAAAACTCACAGGAATTAGAATTATCACTGGAGAGATCACTGAGATTTCACATATCATCATGAGGAAACTGCATAGGAACTATGCTCTATTTAGATCCATATAAAGCAATTATTAAAATTATTTTTTTTTTAAATAGAGCTAAAAATGGGTAAAAACAATTTTTTTTAGGTGGAAGCAAAATGTTGTGTGCGATTGCCTGCTCAAACTGCTAGCAAATCTTTTACATGTATAGTCAACTGTACAGCCTACAGAGGGTTTGTAACCACAATGTTATTTTTAGTGTAATTCAGGCTGCAAGGACTGTCACAGGTTCATATTATATGCTCACTTTAATAAATTATTGTTTCTGTAGTAACAGCTTATACTCTATGTGAGATTCTCTGAATACGCTAGGTAGATTAAAATTGAGTGTAATTGTTGATATGATCAAGTTTAGCATGAGATGGTTTTATTTAGCATATCTGGACAGAGTCTCCAGTGTCACTGCTTTGTAACACTCTTAGGTATAGCAGTTTTTTTTAATTTTCCCTAATGGGAAAGGCTCCAGGATGAATGACTTTGTGGATTCTTGGTAACATGAAAAGAAGGAATAACAGGAGCTGAAAAGAAGGAATAACAGAAGGGAGGGTTTTTCGGAGGAAAATATATGCTTATATATTATCAATAATATGGCTATTAGCCCAGTCTTGGTCAAATGTGGTATTTCCTTGTATACAGTACATCTCAGTAATGTAGCAACATTTAATGACAACTTGACTTATGAAAATGCAATAGTCACTAGTAAACAAGACCAGCAGGACTTGGAAATGGTATTAGAGATATCGTTAATGCTGGACAGAACATCATGGAGAAATCACATGAGAACTCTGGCTTTGATATATATACCTATATATATATATTCTTTAAAAAATCACTTTATGATTCTTAATATGGTGTTTTGAAGAAGGTGACAGAGCGAGCGATCTAACACGTCACATCCAATCCTGTCATGTCCTATCATTTTCACACTCATCAACCTATCCAGGTCACCTCTCATGCCATGTGTATATTGTAAAAAGTTCTAGGTTGACGTGACATATTTAACATGAGGCACTTTCCCTTTCTCCATCTGTCTTTCGTCTCAGGCGCTAGCTTTATTGGCTCGGCCTGGCTGAGTTACATTCTCGCTCAAGCATTCCAATCATACCATATCCCAAATTAGTCAATTATTCAACGTCAAATCAATAACTTGAGATAAATATTTATATAAACAGCATTAGGATGGATTACTTACACTGTAAAAGTGATGCTTCTACATGCCTTTATATCTGGCTGTAAATTCTGCTACATCATCAGAAGCATATGTAATAAGAAGCAAAGAAGAAAGAGACAGCACATGATATAAGTAAAATGTTTGAAATAATGCGCATTTTATCCATTAACGATAATAATTATCATTGTCATTGCCAAGATTTTGATGATTCATACAGTTTCCCAGTGCTTTCACAACATTTGCATGGAAGAAATGGCTTTAATCTACATTATTTCTACACCCCTCTGCACATCATTTTTTCCCCATCCAAGATAAAATGGTTCTGTTTTGTCAGACTCTGCAGTGGTCTAGAGTCACTGTAATTGCTTTAGCAAACCTTACCCTGGTTATTATACGGTATTGTGCAAAAGCCTTGAACCACCCCTTGTTTCTTCATATTTTGCTTTCAAAGAGACAGACTTTCTTTTTTTTTTAAGTAGTCTTCAGGAATAGTTCTGCAGGCTTCCTGAAGCCCTATAGCAAAATTACAGATGGTATATGAAGACCTTTTTTTTTTGCTGTTTGGATTTCCTAGAGTCTGTGGAGAAATAATTAATCTACAACTGCACACGACAACATGTTACATACTGTAGATCGAACTATTGGGCTTGGTCATTGGTCATTTCTCCACATTTTGCTTCCAAGGAACCAGAGTTTCTTATGTTTTTTTTTTCAATGTAGCATTGAGAAGTACATCTCCAGGCTTCCTGAAAAACTTTTTTGGGTCTTATTTTTGGCAAGTGTTTGGCTCTTATTTTTAGTCCAGCCCCTGTACCTGACCAGTGTCAGAGGAATCCTTTCAAGCATAAACAAACTATCAAACTTAAGGCATGTACCAGTGAGAAACAGGTGCAGATGATGACATATGATTAGACTGGTGATTAGTATACTGGTGATGCTGAATGTTGAGTGGTTGGAACAGATGATAGGGGAAATGAGGCTGCTGCTGAGGTTATTACATAAACAACCAATTTTTTAATTGTAACTTTTCAGCCTGTCACAGAAAAACATTTTTTCCATTTTTTAAGCAACATCATTTAATTAAATTTTATATTAAGAAAATGCTTTTACATGGTACATATAATTAAAATTTAATTATCATACATCGTATGTAGACCTCTGAGCCTTTTTAAAAGCATTTCTTTCCTTAGTAAACAACTATGACACAAACAATTCAAGCTTTTGACTGATTTGATCATTGCATAACACATACAGAGATTTTAGGGGGGGAAGTTTGTGAGCAGGATCATCATTTCCTACTGAGAGAGGGCTCTCCCGCACAGAAAGCAGAAAAATAAGTTTCCTTTTTGTGGGAATAAATATGAAGGAAGCATCTCACGTGTTCAACTCAGGAAAGGAGAATATACATAGAACAGGAGTTTCATCAATGTCCGATTTCTATCAAGATTCATTTACATCTTAACCCAGTCCAGTTAGATGGTTAAACATGCACACATTACAGAAAAAATACACCCTTAAGTAAGAAATGGTAAAGGAGTTATCACTAAATAACAATTCAAGCTAATCACATGCCTATACCATCCTTCCTGCCTTGATGCAATAGAGCTGATATTGTGAAATCAAATAGTGTGTCTTATGATTCATTGGCTCATTTTTAAATGTGTGTACGCCTATATAACTTCATGAGCAAATTACTGTAGAAATCAAATGGCAAGTATGACTTGCTTGACTTGATCTCTCATGACAGTGGCCATTTCATTGCAGTTATTGTATGTCATAGTTACTCAATCCACCAAGTCAGAGTCATCAAAGGTAATGTACTTGATAGAATATTACATTTCAAAGCAGTATAAATACAATGGGACAACAACATTATTGCTATTTAAGAAATCATATTAAAAACTGTTTCCAAACTTATGTACTGTATACTCACAATGTGTTTGGGTGTACACTTTGTTACAAAGAATACCTCTGCTATTATTAAATGTACAGAACAGGTCAGATTTCTAAATAAAATTTTTAAACATGGCTGATATGGTAGTAATAATTGTGTGAATAAATTCAAGCACGAGGAAAAAAATCAATATGGAACCATCATCATCATCTAAAACACCAATCAAATATGATGCAACATGCCTGTTGGGTGTGGCCAAACTGGAAAGTCTGCACATTATGTCCAAAAAGCTGGCTTTAACAGTTCAGCTTTTTATAATCCTGTTTGTGTAGTTATTATTTTTGTCTTTACCTGCCCTTGAAATTGTGTAATGAACTTACAGATCTACTGCTCTAAATATAAACCATTTGTATCTTTATTTAAGCTACAATGTCCCTAAGTTACTAAGGATGCTGTAAATGGATCAGCATCGTTTTCCTTTATCCTGTGTGGGTCTCTAACCACATGCCAGTAAAACCTCCTTACTTTCATCAAGTCCTATGAGACTACGCTCCTGATGCGCACTTGTAGTCTCAACAAATTATCTTGCAAAAACATTCTTTAAAAATGATAAATAATTAAACAAGAATACACCCCCTATTTGTATTTCTATCTGTGTTAATCGTAACAACACCTCGTTTTTTCATATTAAATGAAATTAAATTATGTTTATTTAATTTAAGAAATTTAACTAATGTTTTATGCAACAATCTCTGCAGCAACCTCATTTCCCCTCTCTTGTGTTTTAACCACTCAGCATTCAGCATCACCAGTAAAATCTAAAAACAAGTCTAAATATGATGCATAATAATTAAACCATATTGATATGTACAGTACTGTGCAAAACACCTTTTTAAAATATTAATTTTAAATAATTAAAATAAATGATATGGGAACAAATGTTTCAAATGCGACAGACTGCAAAGTACCTAAAGATACAAGTAAAAACTGGTTGTTTATGTAATAACCTCATCAGCAACCTCATTTCCCCTCTTGTCTGTTCAAACCACTCAGCATTCAGCATCACCAGTATACTAATCACGGCCTGATCATCTGTCATCATCTGTACCTGTTTCTCACTGGTTCATGCCTTAAGTTGGTTGAGATGGTTTGTTCATGCTTGAATGATACATAGGTCACTACGTGGCTCAACCAAGCACATTCCTCTGAAACTGTAAAATGAAAGAGTGAACAAAATCATTCAGGAAGCCTGGAGAACTATTCATTCATTTAAGGCTTCATTTAAAATATAAGAAAATCTGGCTTTGTGGAAGCAAAATATGAAGAAATGAGAGGTGGCACTGTAGGGTACACCAAGCTTGAAAGGCCAAATAGTGTGATATGTTATAGGTTTAAGGGTGCAATTGTAGATTAATTCTCCCAACAATTATTGGTCCATAGATGGAGAAAAACATAAAATATTAATACACAATTACTGTATATAGTTTCTAGAATTTTTTTTAAAATTTTGCTATAGTTTTTTCAAGCAAGTTACAGTATATCGTATATTACTCATGCATTTTCAGAACATGTGACTAAGAGATGGATGCAGCATGTGTGCTCCAAGTAAGAATGCCATTTAAATATGCATCATCCATTTTTTTTTTTTAGAAATGCTTGTATCTCTGCACTTGCACTCATGCACGTCTAATGCACTTGCACTCATGCACGTCTCCAATCAGCCAGCAAAGAAAACAAGTTTACTGTACTGCAATGTACTATATATGTAATGAATGAATAAAGGCGTCTTCTAATATGATCTCAGTGACTTTGATTGTGGCATGGTTGCTCAGACCAGACCGGGTGGTTTTAGTTCTACAGAAACTGATCCTGAGATGTCCTGTGATTCTCATACATCACAGCCTCTAGAGTTTGCACAAAAACATTAAATCAGTGGACATGCCACATTATTAATGAGAGTGGTCAGAGGAAAAAGGCCAGACTAGGATCTAGTGATGGGTCGTTCATGAACAATTCGTTCTTTTTGAACAAGTCTAATGTGACCCAGAAGTACAAGTAGTCTCGGAGAGTGATTCGTTCATTTTCTACTGGGTGCGCATGCGCAAAGCATCACAAAACCAATGTAGGTTATGTACAGGAAACAGAAATGAGTAGTTACCTCTGAGTTTTTTGGTCCGAATTGTTTGTTCTTTTGTCACGTGACTCCCATAGACGCTATGCAGTGCAGTAGATTCAAACGAATGAACGACTCAGACTACAAGATACGAGAGCTGAGCTGCTCATTCTGTTTATCATAATCCTTATCCATAATCCATGTCCTTAGCTGCATTGTAATATTTTCATTACTGGAACTACTGTGTAGTCAAAATTTGTGTATGTAGACGTGTTGGGGGTCTGTTGATTGAAAATGTAACATTTTATTTTATTTCCGATCAAAAGAACGAAATGAACTAAATGACTCAAAAAAAGATTTGTTCATTTTGATGAACGAGATTCAAAGAACCGAGTCACTAAAATGATTCAAACTTCCCATCTCTACAGTAGGATCAGCTAAAAAGAAGGTAAAGGTACCTCAAATAACTACTCTTCATAATCATGGTTAGCAGAAAAGCATCCCAGAATGCTCAGTGAATCATACATGGAAATTTATTGTTTTTCCTTTGCACTATACTTGGAAGCAAATTCTTGCACAGGCTGATAATTTGCCTCATCAGGTAGGGTTGTTATGTTACAGCATTTTAAGAACAAGGAAGCAGTAACATCATGACAAAGCTATGTTGGCACACCTGAGCAAGGTGGCGTACATTACAGCCACCATTGACGTCACATGATGATGAAAACAAAAGAAAGGGAGCTAGTAAACAGTAATGAAGAATAATGGTAAATGCTTAACTAGTCTGACCTGTTGCTTCACATCTTAATAGCTGTATCATAAATGTTAATATGGCATAGCTGACAAGTAACTGTCGTCAATAAGACTTTCAAAACATGATGTCAGGAAAGTCTACATGAACCTGTTTTAGATAAGAAGTTATAAATAAAACAAAACATAACTTTGAACTTTTTTTGAGAGCTGCCAGCATATCAGCTAATTAACAGCATACGAGCTGCTACATTAAGTAGTGTATTAAACCACTCAAGTCATATGAGCTCTAACTACTGAATAAAGATTTACAGCCGCATTTAACTATAGGAACATATTTTTTTCTTTTGAACTCAATGAGCTATGACTAGTTTTGATATTTATCTTAGCTATATGAGCTTAAACATTATAATCTTTTTGAGGGAATTCTTTTAGAGATTTATGTGTTCATTGAACTCAGTTTTGTAAGGAATCACTTGGAAAAAAAAGAGCAAGAGACATTGGGGACTTGTGGGAAATGAGCCATTTTGGCAATCATATTGGGTACAAAAATCTACTTTCTAAAACCACACTTTAGTCACACTTTATGGAAAATAACAGTGGACTACATCGATGTGCAGAGGAAGTCCATGTGTCTTATAATGGAATTTATGCAAGACTGGAGTACAAGTCCTGATTTTTTACCGAATTCTTACCAGTACTATGTAGTCAAAGGTGAGAAGAATAAACTATTGAGGTGGTGGACAGTCCTAAGAAGCTTACAAGATTTACTTTATATTCCCACTTATTCTGCTTTAGAATATCAGCTTACTTCTGGGGTTCCATTGTTGAATGAAGAATGAAGAGTGTTAAATGGAAAGCTAGTGTATTAAGGTGTACAATCCCTTGATTTGGGATTTGGGATTCAGCCATGTGTTAGAAGCTAGTTAGATTTATAGGCAATTTGAAAATAAAAACTTAGAAGCAATTACTAAAGAGACAATGTGTCATTTAAGATGTTTAAAATGTTGTGAGATGTTCTTGCTGAAAGTGCTTCTGTGATTGGTTTTAAATGAGACTTTTGGCAGGCAGCTGATTTCCTCTTTTTCCAGTACTGCTAACCGTACTACCCTACTCTTTCAACTTTACATTTCAGAGTTAAAACTAAGTTCATTATTAAGTTTAGTTAACGCTCATGTTCAAGACGAGAGGAGAAATTACTTACATATGAGGTTTGACCACTGCCAAAGATTTTTTTTTACATGATTTAATAGAATTTATACTAAATATTAATTGCTGTTACATATAATTAAATTATCTTGAATTTCACTTCTGTCTTGATACATTTGGCCACTGCTAAACAGAATATAGAACTCATATCCATATACCCACATGCACACACACACACACACACACACACACACACACACACACACACACACACACTTTGTACTTGGAATCTGTTCCTTTATTTGCTCTTGTTCTTGGTCCCAGCCCTGGAGGACCCAGTGTCCTGCACATTTTAGTGTTTTTTCTGCTCTATCAAGCCCGCTTCAATTCAGAAAGCTGATTAGCTGATTAGTTAAACATGTGTGCTGGTAGCTGAGAACAGACACAGGGCAGGTTGTCCTCCATGACCTGGATTGAGAACCATCAATACATTCTAAAATAATTTTAAACGATTTTTCTCTCAAAGCCAGTCTTAAACAATAGTTAAAAAAAAAACTATAATGCAAACCAAGTATAAAAGTCTTGGGGATACACTTTGCTAAAAAAGTCATAATTTTCCCCTATGTATGGAGACTTTTGTGACACCCTGTGTCTACACTTTTGCCATTAGTGCCATAAGTGCTGCTATTCTCCCTTCAGTATGTGAAAGATTTCCGTCTAAAGTTCTCAAAGTAACACTCAGGAGTGAAAACAGTGCTGGTAACAGCTGTGTTTGGTTCATCCAAGGTTAAGCCAGATGACAGATCAAATGTAGGATTAAATAGGAAACACATTTGTTAAAAATGCTCAAACACTGAAATTTTTTAAATGGGAGATTTTTATGCATTAACATATGCAAACTTTTCGTAGTATGCGGGTTACGAGAATTTACTGTTAGACTCGAAACACATTATATAGTCACATTATATATGTATTTTAATTCAAGGAATCATGTCGATGTCCCAGAATTCCTTTATATAACATCTGTTTTACATTGAATTAGAGCTTTCGTTCTTACTGTAATCAATATTTTTGCAACAAGGTCTGCCATTTCTTTGTCTATATAACTATTTATACACCTACACAATTTTTAATAAATCCAAATAAACAAGTGAAAGTAAAAAAACCTTCAGCCATTACTACATCTTAAAAAGTATAGCACCTTACCAAAGCATCCATACCAGAAGAGAC
Source organism: Leiocassis micropogon (assembly GCA_028565275.1). Lineage (NCBI taxonomy): Eukaryota > Metazoa > Chordata > Actinopteri > Siluriformes > Bagridae > Leiocassis > Leiocassis micropogon. Next base: position 2,374,357 of record JAOVVA010000021.1, read on the forward strand.
CAAATGTCAATATTATAGGTGGCACAGTGGGTAGGACTGTGGCCTTACACCTCCTTCAGGGTTTGATTCCTGCCTCGGGTATGTGCGTGTGTGTGGAGTTTGAATGTTTTGCCTGGGCTTTTTGGGTTTCCCTTAGATACTCCAGTTTCCTCTGACAGTCCAAAGACATGCAGGTTAGGGCTAACTGGCGTTCCCAAATTGCCCGTTTAGGACACAGATTGTGTGTGTGTGTTTGCTTGCCCTGCTAAGATTGGAACCCTGTCCAGTGCCCCTGTACCCCTCCTTGTGGCCAAAGTCCTGGGCTGTGACCCTGTACAGAAAAAGCAGTATAGACGATGCATGAATTATTATTATTATTATTATTATTATTATTATTATTATTATTATACACATGTCCAACCTAGGTGTAAAGTGTCATTACACTAAGAAGTCCTGGTTTAATTTGAACGTCCTTTGTGGAGTTGAGTTGGGGTACATTAGCTTTTTGTACAAGGACAAAGAAATTGTGCTTTATTAAATAATTTTCTTACTTTCTCTTTTTTAGACCACTAGGGTTTAAAATATTATAGTTTGAACCTATTACTGTTCGCAGGATGTCAGATGTTACTTATTACAGAATATTGGATTGGCTAAAATTTTTGACTATGAAACATGTCTAATTAAAGTAAAACAAGTTTAATTTAGTACGCATTTTAATTAACCAAGACAGCTATTTAAAGCAGCATGTGTATCTGTTGCTTTACATTGCTGCAGCGAAAAAAGAGGAAATTTCATCAAGAATGTACCATAGAATGCTACTGTAAACAGAAAATATAATAAATGAGGATAGTTTTAACTTTGCAAGTGTAAATGTTTAATTTGACATGAATATATGCCTGTTTAGAAAAAAGTTTACAAGAGTAGCAAACTTAAACAGGAAGTTATTTATTTCAAACTGAATATCAGAATAAAAGAATTCAGTACTTTTAATTTGGAATCCTTATTGTAGTTAGAAGCAGGTGCTTTTATACACTTTATTTCAAGTAGAAAAGGAAATATAAGAGTCTACAGTACATTTACACAGTAGCATGTCATCAAAAATCTCACTCAACAACTGCATTGTGTGCAAATGATGCTTAAGCTGAGTAACAAAGTATTTAAGTACTTTCCACATCGACAAAAAGCTGGTTTTCATCAGGAAGATCACTTTTTAATGTTTTCCTCCAGAATGGCACTATCTCTGTTTTAGCCTAGCTTTGTAGTTTTATGTGCATCCAGCTGTTACATTTCACACTGAGCTGCTTTTTGTTAGGCAGCACACACACACACACACACACGCACGCACGCACACGCACACGCACACACACACACACACACACACAGATTTTGAAGTGTTTGTTTTACACAAAAGCAGCTTTGTTTATTTCAAACAGAGTAAAGGAATTAAACTTGGAAAAAGAAGAAAAGAAAGGACACTAATTTTTAGACAAATCTCTCTCTTATGGACTAAGTCAGAATTTTCCCACCATTATGGTTTGACGGTGGAGAAGATTCCTCCCATATTTTCTTCATTCTTTCCCTGTCTTCATTTTTTGTTCTTTGGAAAGGAAATCCTTTTTTTTCTCTGGGCCAAGGCTACGTGAGAGCTTATATAAATCACACTGGTCTCGTCATGTAAATTATATTTACAGCTGCTGGAAAGAGAGAAGATGAGTTTTTCTTATAATCATGGTAACATTTGAGTTGTCGTGGTGTCAGTTCACTAAAACATCTACAAATTATTAATTACATTTATTCTTTATTTAAGGTTGTTGGTGTATGTCAAACGTTTGACTTACGGTCTCAAAAGTGAGAATTTTTAGAAAATTTGGCAGAATTTTGAGATAATATGTCAGAATGTTTAGATAATACATCAAAATTTGAAGGTAATACATCAAACTTTTAGGATAACACGTCAGAATTTTAAAATAATACATCAGAATTTTGAGAAAATATGGCAAAAAATGTAAATATTATGTCATAATTTTTAGATAATACATCAGAATTTTGAGATAATGTGTCAGAATTATACAATAACAAGTCAGAATTTTGAAATTATGTATCAGAAAACAAAAACAAAAAAATGACTTTCTTTAAAATTGCCAAAATGTGAGTTCATTTATTTGTGTTGAAGTGTATAATTCTTGATATATAAGAAGATTAATTAAGTTGATTAACTTTCATATTAACAACTTACACAAGGATTTCTATAGCAGATGCTCATAGATTATTATAGATAATAATAGATATCTATCTAATAGATTATTATTATTATTATATAATAACATGATCCTGCATTTTTTTGAGAGATTAGAGTGAGATGTTCCACACCATTAAATGTGATTCTAAATAGATAAAGTATAAAACACACTATTATTACTACTATTATTAAGTGATAGAACATAATAGTTGGCCTGTGTCACACTACTCTGTTATTAATTACTTTTCCATAACAGTATGCCTCCCAATGTTTTATTTCTTACTTAGCTAAACCACTGAGAATTGTATAGCTTTATTATTATTATTTTTTAAATAATTCCACTTTAATCCTACAACTAAGGCGTGGTTCCTTCTATAACCAAACAACACAGCCTGCTTAAAAAGAGGGTTTTTTTCAAGTCTTTTTTTGATTTACCATTACTACCAGACATTTCACATTTCCACTATTTATTTATAGCACTGTTCCTGGATCAAAACATCTGGTGAAGAAAAATACCTGACAAGGAAACAGCATGCTTTCCTGAAAAAGCTTTCTTGTCAAAGTTTCCATATTGCTTGTATCTGTTCCAGGAAGTTGATCAGCTGCTAATAGAGTGTGTTCAAGAAGGTGATGTAAAACAGATGATCTGATCTGGGACTTTTCAATAGTGCTTCAAATAATTTATTATATGGTCCACAAATATATTAAATATTATTTTCACATAATATATTGTTACTGAACATATGGTAACATGATAATGAATTAGGTATTTGTATAATTTCATTATATTTATAAAACATTTTATATTCTTCATTTGAATAGTTTCTTTTTTCTTATATTTTTATTTCATATTCTTTATTTGTATACTCCATATACTTTTTGTTTCTTTTTATTTTAGGTTATGGGTGGTCACTTCATATCATATTATGTATGACTGTGTAAAATAAAATTTGAATTTGAATTTGAATTAATGCATGAACTAATCCTTAGAAGGTAGCATGGTGATGCAGTGGGTAGGATTGCCTCACTGATCCTGAGTTCGATCTTGAGTCAATTTCCTTCCGCTGTTCAAAAACAGTGAGAGAAATGGGTTTGTTTGTGCTAGGTTGTCAACTGGTGTGAATGTGCTTGTTAAAGGTTTGTACTTACTTGGACAATCTCCTATCGATGTATGAAATAGTGGGCACTACTTACACTTCCAACCATAAAGGAAGTGCAAGACCATGCAGCCATGCAAGACCACCATTTTCAAGAACACCAGGGATCTCATCCAGCAAATTTCAAGATCCCAAGTGTACGTGAAAGTAACAGCCAATTTACAGTTTAGTCAAAAAATTGCAGTTTGGATTTAAATGAGCAAATACTTTAGAGCCTTTTATTTGATAATTACGGCAGCGATTGTATCATGAGTGTGAGACTAATCACTTTTCACATTCTCTCATACCACACTTCCAATTTCTCACACTTTCATTATCAAAACAATTGTCTGTCAAGGACACCAGATAAAAAAATCACTGAGCTCCGCCTTCTTCTGACAAGTCAGCTATAAATGGCTTTTATCTTGAATCAAATAGCTACATCATTCCCATGTGCCCTCAACACATATTGTAGATGTATTGCGTCTGGATTGAGGCTCCAACACTTGTTTCTCTCCATGTGAAGAGAAATAATATTTGCGCAATCTGGTTGAAATTAACATACAATTCTTTTTTTAATTTGCATAGAACCCACAGCTATTTTTAATAGCAAAAATCAAAGTATTTACCACACATACACAATATGACAAGAACTCACAGGATTGGGACTACACAGCTGTGTGGCCGTAAGAAAGCCATTTGTTACTAAGACTAATAAGAAAAAAGGCTTCAGTTCGCTAGGCAGCATGAAGATTGGACTTTGGAGCAATGGAAAAAGGTCATGTGGTCTGATGAGCCCAGATCGACCCTATTCTGGCATGAGGATTGTTTAGGGTAAGAATGGAAGCATATTAAGTGATTTACCCATATTGCATAGAGCCTATTGCACAAGCCTCTGGAGACAGCGTTATAATCTGTTGTGATATGCTATAAGTGTTGTTCTGCTGCATAGGGATGCCGAACCATTGCCTTAGCAAACATGTGGTCTAATAGTGGATGAGTTTCAAAGCTCACTGGCTGAGATGGAAAAACCAAGCTACAAAACCTTCAGAGAAAGAAAAAAATAATTTTGTAGTGACTAAAAATAAGACATTTGGACTAAGGCAAAAGCATTAAGTTCGGCTGAAACAAAATACAGTTCACAACCCTGGTACCACTGTTTTGTGTTTAAGCATCATGCTCTATTGTTGCTTTTCAGCAGCATGAACATGAAATGATTTTTCTTTGTTTTACATCAAAGGCAACATGAATGAAGCCAAATATTAGCATATTGTTGAGGAGAACCTGTTCTAGACAACCAGACACCTGCATGTAGAGTGAACATATATGTTCCAATAGGACAATGAAGCAAAGCCCATGGCAAACAACTACAATGTCCTACAAAGGATTGGCCTGAAAGGAAAAAAAGGGTTCGTGGTTAGGGTTGGCCAAATCAAAGCACAGACTTGAAAACATCTAGCATGACCAGAAGATTGCTGTCCACCACTATTTTCCATCTTGGAGAAAAAAAAATATTCAGGAACAAACTCAAAATGTGCAAAGCTCAAATCTGTATTTGTGGCACAGGGATAAATCACAATAAGGAGGTGAATATTTAACAATTAAAAAGTTATTAGACTTTTAATTTTATTTTGAAAAAATTGTAAGGGCATTAATTTTTTACATTTTATTTCATTTCTGTAGATATTCATTTCCAAAGGACAAGAAAAACTGCTGCTGGTATGCCTAAATTCAATATTGCAATATAAACTTTCGTGGGCCCACCAGCCATTGTATATTTCATTTGTATTTATAACATTACCTGTTTTAGGGACTTGCATTATAACCTATAATATGCTTCATGATGTTCATTGTGATTATTAAAACTGAATGTCATAATTATATTAAAATATTACACAAGATGGGTTGCCGTTGTACTGAATATCAGCGCGGCTGGACATGACCTCGAGTGTGATATTGCTTATATACAAAAGATTTACAAACACCATTTATTATCAATAACTTGTGCTTTGTCTGTTTAATTAACAAGTTATTTTGCTCCACCAACACATATCCTTCCATGACTGGTGGATCTAGTGTTGAGTTGGCAACTTACATGTGGGAAAACAACAGTTAGTGTAATTAACATGAGTAAAAGCATTTTTTAGTTCTTTCTAACACTATGTAGCGAAAACATGAAGAGAATAAATCATGAAGGTGGTGGACAGTCCTAAGAAACTTACAAGATGTACGTTATATTTCCACTTATTTCACTTTAAAATATCAGCTAACTTTTGATGTATCCCACAATAGTGTTAAACAGAATGTTAGCTGTATTCCATGGATATGGCCATTGTGAGTAAAAATCTATCGAAATCCTATTTTTAGGAAGGAGGATTCCCTGATGTAGTAAGAAAGAGGAAATCCTCAGCCTCATTTTTGACACCAGGATTTTCCTGCTATCCCTAAAAAATAACTTTGCTAGCAGAGTGGATTAATAGCCAAAAAAAAAAATATATATATATATATATTTTATATATATATATATATAATACTGTTGAAATTGAAAATTTGATACATTTCACTAACTAAACTCTGTTGGCCACAGTGGGGAAAATAACCTGTATGACTTAATACCTGACCTGATATGACAAGTTATATATAAGAAAGAAGACCGGCCTACCATAAAAAATTTCGTTTTTTTCATATGGTGCTGCGTTAAAACGTCACTATTGATATCCTTATTTAGAGATGTCTTCCCACTAATGCAATTTTATCAGTATCTAATCCTTGTACATGGCTTATTTTGGGGTTTTTCTCCTGACTCAGTCTTTACCTGACTGCTGGGTTTGATAACCACCTCGACGTGTTAGAGCACGCCAGATCCAAAAATATCCTCAAGATATTTAAATATTCTGAGAACCATGATCCCTGTGTCTCGGCATCATAAAACCATGTGTTCTTCTTGTTTATAGTCAGAAACAAATCCCCATCGATTCTTCTCGCAATCTTTTGCGTACGAGAACTTCATGTGTGATTAAAAAAATGAAATTACAGACAAATTCTTTTGTATATTATCTTTCTTGCTGTTTCAGCTTTGTAGCATGAAGCACACGTCTAACCAGCTCGACTAGCTATTTGTGTATGTATTATGTATTAGATAAAAGATTCCTCGCTTTTACTTGCCTCTTTGTATGACATTCGAACACAGCCATTTGCTTGGATGGTGATCACGCATCCTGAAGTGCATGTAAACAAACTTGAAGAGACATTTGAAGGGAACAGAGGATTTCCTTTCTAGATAAGGGTTCAGGATTTCACCTATTCAAAGAACCTCAGAGGACCCATTTTGTAATGGTGTAAACGTATCCATGATCAGATTTATCTCTGTTTATGGTAATAAATTTCAGTCAAATGTAAAAAAAAAAAGAGACCTTTGAAAGTTTCTTCAAGAGATCTTTGGATATATAAAGAGTATTTTGTAAAAAGTTCTATTCAGAAGCTTTTCTTAAACATAATATTAAACACATTCTCCAAAAGTCTTATTAAACCTTTTCTTGAACAGCGACTCTCTTTAAATGTATCACGATAAAGCTTTGACCTTGAAGCAATGTTTCCATGTAGTCCATGAACAGTGCAAATTATTTTCTCAAACTCCAGATGCTGACATTTATCTACAGTGTAACTGGACTGGGTAGTTTATAAGTGTTTACAGTACCTTTTTTGTGGTTCTAGCATTATCCTCTCATCCCTGATGTTTCACATTAGAAGGTTCATGAAGATTTAATGCACACAAGAACATTTTTCTTTTTTATTGGGAAGGGGAGATGTGATGGTTAGATGTTAGTGGGGGAAAAGGTTATCTAGACTGACATTTATCAAGCTTTTAACTTTCTGAATGCAGAGCTGGGCACACTCTCTGAAGTCTGGGAACAGACACATAGACATCACTACAGTCCAGATATCATGTAATAAATCCCAGAAAGATATCTCAAGTGCTGTCTGTTGTACTGTACCCGCAAGCTTTTTTGTATCTTTTGAAACTTATCATAGGGGTATGAATGCCTGAAGACGATTCAGTTTTTACATAATCAATCTTCAGATTTTCTAAATCGTTACGTCATTCTACAGCTAATCCCAAAACTCTATATTTATAGATTTATAATCATTTCCCAATAGAAAAACAATTATATTTAGCACTTTCAAGTATGGACATGTGAACAGAAAGAGTAAGGTGTGTGTTTACTTTATGCTATGACATGCAGAAAGTTGGGCTCTTCCTGTTTTTATGAAGTATTAAGGAATGAATCATTCATTCTCCTACACACCCACACATATTTCTACAAGTTTACTTTCGCCTTTTATTGCACAATCACATGAACACCTGTCTAGTTACTGCATCTCCCAGCCCTATAATAGACCGCCATCCATAAAAGGTGTCAGGTTCCGGATCATCATTACCGTGACCAGGAAAATGTGGTTACTGAAGAAAAATACTTAATTTACAACAAAGGAATGTGAGCACCTACATGGACTAGAACCAATCCTTTAGACATGCTGTCACCGCTTGAAAAACGTGCAGCTACAATTCAATTAAATACAGTTTCATTTTTATAGTGCTTACAATGACCATTGTCGGAAAGCAGCTATACAGAAAAAAAAACAATGCTGAAGGCATCCGAAATATGCAATAATATCCTTTGACCCATTAATGTTGGGATGTATCTGCTACTTATGATTTGCAAATCCTTCATAACAGCTCTTATTTGAGTTGCAGTTAATTGGTGATTTTTTGAGGCTTAATGAACTTTAGACCTCTAAATGATGTAAGTTGTGGTCTTGCTTTCCTGGGAAAGTCTTCATGAGAGCCAGTTTCATCATGGTGCTTGATGGGTTTTGCAAATGCACTATATATATATCTGGAATGGTATATGGGAAAACCTAGAGCGGAAAGCCCTCCTTATTAAGTTAAGTCTTTATACATTACTACACAGTGAAATTCTTTATTCTTCGCATAGCCCAGCTTTTTGTTAGTAGGCTGGGGTCAGAGCGGAGGGTCAGCCATTATATGGCACCCGTGGAACAGACAGGGTTAAGGGCCCAACAGCAGCAACCTGCAAGAGCTGGGGCTTGAACCGAGTTACTTCCGATTAGTAACTCAGATCCTCAATACCCTGATCCACCACTTATGTGGGAGATATTAAATAGCAGGAACTGATCTGAAGTCATACAGTGTGTTAGGAGGCTGTAATTAAAGGTGTTTAAGTTAATATGAAGTTTACTCATGTTGGCAGTTCAGGTACAAAATTGTTTGTAGGAATTTCAGTCCTGCACTACAGTACTGAGCAATTGCATTTACAAGCAATCAGAGAACAAGGTTCTGCCTGCGTTAGCTACAGCAAGTCCAAGACCATGTGTAAAAAAATAAATATACAAACTCTCTCTATATATAAAACTCAATTGTTCAATTAAAAACAGACATTGTCCAAAGTGGCTTCCTTATCCCTTTTGAGGAACCAGACTCTAAAGGGAACCCATCCTCATTTGGGTGATACCGGATAGTGCGGTCATAAACAAATCCCTTCTATGACTACGTGCTCTGAGGTCGAAAGTGCAGTTGTGTAACAGGAAATGCATTTGAGTTGATGTACAGTCCACTTTGTTAAGGTTACCAACTGTTCACTGATGGAGACTTGAGTGCAAATCTGTTTATGGCAATTTTAGTCTTGGAAATAGTCAAGCGATTGTTGCCATAAGCTGTCATAGTAAAAGTGTTCGTTATTATTATTATTATTATTATTATTATTATTCTCATTATTTTTATTATTAGTGCAAGCATATTTCCCTGCCTAACCTTAACCATTCATACTGTATTCACATTTCTAGTCATGAGCTTTCGATGACAGAAGAAATAAAATAAGCACACAAAGAAATATGGGAAAATGTGCTTATGGTCATATTACATAAGACGCACATGATCAGCAAAGTGACTCCTTTTCCCGGCCTCTGATTAAGTTGCTAATTTTGGTCTGGAGCAATATCGTCGGAGAAAGCCCATCAATTCGCATTTCCTCTGAGAACAGATGCGGAAACAGATAGCGGCGACAGAGGGAGGGAGAGAGGGAGGGCTGGAGGGCTGGAGGGCTGGAGGACTGGAGTTGGAGAGAGGAGGGGGTGTAAGGAAGAAGGAGGGGAAATAAACGGAAGCTAGGGCTTCCTGAGCGTCAGTGATTTATCTAGTGACGCCTGCGCTTCATTGTTCCTCAAGTGTTTAAGAGAGACAAAAAAGCAGTGGAGTTCGAGGTTGGGCTAAATTCGTTTTCCTATAGGGACCTCTGTGTTTATTTTTCTGTGTGTGTGTGTGTGTGTGTGTATGTGCATATACTGGTTTTTATATATGGATGGGGCCTAGATGTCAACGAAGATTTTTGCTCATGTGGTCACATTTGACTGAAGGACAACTGTTTTAAAAAAAACCTTTATCTCAAAAAGTAAAAGAACCAAAAGGTTAATGTCAGTGGAAGGAATGCATGAAGATAGTGAGACCAAAGTGTGTGTGTGTGTGTGTGTGTGTGTGTGTGCACATGTGTGTGTGTGCATATGTGTGTGTGTGAGATACATTGTTGCATCACTTTGGCAAATAAATCAGCTCTTTGAATTAGAAATCATTGATCATTTATCTTAGTGGTTTGACATGGCTTATCATTGTACATGCAGTTCCAACAAGATGTGCTTGTGTCTCTTCTCTGTGTCAAAGGTGCATTGGCAATGCAAATACATAGCACCTTGCTGTTATAACATTCATTTAAATAGTTACCTAACAAGCACAATGCTCTTTATAGGTTATATTGCTCTTTAGATAATCGTTAGATGTCATTAAGCAGTTTAAATATCTGATTGATTCATATTTTTTTTTTACAGTACTACATGTAGCTCATGATCTCAATCATACTGGAGCCTCACTGCACATTTTCACCCTGTTTATTTACATGAAGTAGAACTATTACCTAAAATAGCATTTTAATAATAATAATAATAATAATAAAACATTTTGTTGTTTTTACACTCAACATCTTCTTTTAGTTTCTGTGTATTAAGTAAATGAGCTACTTTGTGGCACGGTGGCATAGCATGTGGCCTCGTACCTCCAGGGTCGAGGGTTCGATCCCTACCTCTGGTCTGTGTGCATGGAGTTTACATGTTCCCAGGTTTCCTTACACAGTCCAAAAACATGCAGATTAAAATAATTGGCATTCACAGATTGTCCATAATTTGTGTATGTGTGTGTGCCCTGCAATGGATTGGCACCCTGTCTAGGGTGTACCCCGCCTTGGACCCTAAGTGTTCTGGAGGAGGCTGCAAGCATTTGCTGATATAGGCAGGCCAGGGCATTAGCTTAATTGAAAGGGAAAAACAAACAATTATATTAACAGTATGAGCAAAAAGTATTTCAGCTGAGAAATACTTGCAACTTTGATTTTGGGGTCATTCCTTTAATGTCATTTAGAAAACATCAGCCCAATGTCATATTTTCTAACCATATTGTAGCTTATGAAGTTAATCCGTGGCATGATTGCTGGTTGGAAACTGGATGAAAACCAAATTAATGTTTCAACAGTGTTTTGACAAACAAGATTTTTTTGCTTGTGTCTGCAAAATTGTCAAACATTAACTTGTACATTAATATTTTGTTGTTTGTTTTCTTCAGTGAAAATCTTTGTGGAAAATTAAATTATAAGTGAATTATGATGAAATAATTCTTAAAGGAATTTAACCTGCTAGCTTGCATTTTCAGGCACATTAGATAAGACCAAACTCAATTGATGAAGGAACCTGAGGAACTCTAGTGCAACTAGTTATGTTGCACAATAATAATAATAATAATAATAATAATAATAATAATAATAATAATAAATAAATAAATAAATAAATTAATTAATTAATTAAAAAAAATATATAAATAAATAAATAAATACTTTGCAAATTGTACTTGTAGCTAGGACTTTGACCAAAATTTTTTGCCTAGTGTTACTGTGAACATAGTTTTAGATTTTACTTTATTCTAAACACATAAACAAATCCAAATCCAAATCAAGATCTTCACATTATAATACATTTATACAAAGAATGCACTGTACTTTACTCTTCACAAAACAAACAAACAAACAAACAACATATGATTAAAGTACAACTACAAATGTAGAAAATATGAGTTCTGTTCTGCACCTGAAATATGGATTGTGAGAAATGTGGGTCATTATTGTACACTTTTACTAGATTCAGAAAACTTCTAAGAAGCATAAAGTTTTTTTTCTCTTTCTTTCAATGCCAATTAGATATAGCCATAACCTTAACCATAACCTTATCAGAGACAGATTGATAGTACTAGCTAACTTTATTCGATTATTATGCTAGTTAATCATCATCAACAGCAACAGCAACCACAACAACAAGAGCTTAAATCAAATCAAATCAAATAAATTAAAAAGTGTTTTAAAGTTCAGTTCAAGTCAAGTGGGTTTTATTGTCATTACTCTCTATAACTGGAATTAAATGTCATTTCTTCAGGACTATGGTCCAAGATGTAACAATATAGGAGCACACTACACAAGACTACTTTCATTGCAAACACTAAACACTAAATTCATGACAAGTCCCATTTTGACTTGAACGCCCCTCATGTTTGAAATTCTTCATCTAAACTGTGGTTATATATTTACATTAGTATTCATAGAAATTGATTACATGATTATGCATTTGGTTGTATTTTTTTTTTAAAGTCTGTGACCATAGTCAGGAGCTAAATTCTCACCCTTTGGAATGCTTTCATATACTATTTGTATGGGATTAGTGGATCATCCTTTCATAAAATTGAACCAGTTGGACTAGAGTGCATATAAAAATCTATCTACTTTAGTCAAACAAAAACACCACCCTTTTGCCTCTTCTTCAGGAGACTCATTTTTTATTTGCTTTTTCCTTCTAAGAAACAGAGTGTGTTTATTATTAGTGAAAGCAGGTGGTTGTCCAGAAAAGTGAAGAAGTCATGGCCAGAAGAGCAAAGGAGGAAGCCATTTTCCGAGCGCAAGCCGATTGTTATTCCTGACCTGCTGTCGGTGATTCATATGTGTTTTTTCCTGTGTCACGTCGTTTGTTCAGCTATAATTCTCAAACTAAGCATGTCATTTAATAACCATCCCTATGGCCTGGCATATTCTCCCACTGTGTGCATGTTTCCTTACAGACGTCCTGTGAATATTAAGACAATTTCCAAGACGGTGTACAAAAGAAATGTGAAAGGTCACGTGTTTCCATCAACTACTTTATTTTCAGTCTGCTGAAAATAGAGGCGCAAAAGGTGACATCATAAGATGAGCAGCAGCCAAGCATACACAGTCATGGAGCCTCAGGAATACACACTTCATTTCTTTTTCTCACACTTTATTACTTTTCCCTTTATCCGTACAACCTTTACACCTCAGCCAAGAAATGTTTGCAGTGATTAAAATGTAATATACGTACAAGTAGACACACACACACAAAACATATATATATATATATGTTATGCACACTGACTTAGGTAAAAGTACAGCTAGCACTAGCAATCATTCTTTTGAGTAAACGTTAAAGTAGCAATCAAGAAAACTTACCTGCAAGATCTCATGAAAATCTTCTTCAGAAATTAATTGACACTTCAAATAAAAAAACTAAAATTGTACCTACACCATCTCAATTAAGAGGAGATAAAAGTTACCTGGCTAGCTAAATCAAACTTTGCTCTCTAACAAAGATGCTTCCACGTGCTACCTACAGGCTGTCCTCCTAAACATTGAAGTGACATCTTACAGTAAGTGTAACACAGAGCTTTGAACCATTAAAAGATCTGGTTAGCCAGACTAACTCGCTCGGCTAGCTAATGGCTAAGCTGGACTTGTTTCCACAGGTTGGATGTTGAGCTGTTTTTGGCTCGGCAAATTTGCAGGTCATTTTCATGCCGTTTCCTTTGAAGCGTGGGTCAGGGATCTTCATTTGTGTCCAGTCTCGTACATTTTGCAAGTCTAGACGTTCAACAGGAAATGGAATTAAACTATTTCAAATTGACACATCAAGTCTTTTTAATTGATGTTTGGTCTAAATGAATTAAATACATGAAAAATAAATCAATTTAGCTTAAACAAAAAGCTGAAAAATGACCATAACATGGGAATCTTGTACTTAAGTAGTACAATGAAAGTACATGTGGTTTGTTACTCTTACTCCTAGTTATAATTTGCTTATAATTTGCTTAGTGTTTAGCCCTGTGGCTTCGCATTACTAGGGTTGGGGTGTCCAGTCTCCTCATTGGTTTGTGTGAGTCTAGTTTGCATGTCTCCCCAAGCTTGGTGAGTGACTAGGTACTCCCCCCACTAAAATTTCTTTTTTTTTTGTCACTTACACAATTATGTCCTAAAATAGAAAAAAAAAAACTACACAAAAAATATAAATTATATACACTTTTATAGAGGAATTATATAGAGGAAATCCACCAAGCACGGGGAGAACATGCAAACTCCATGGACACAGAAACGGGAATCAAGCCTGGCCGGGAATTGAACCCGGACGTGCAAGGCAACAGTGCTAACCACTACACCACCGTGCCGCCCTAGAAAATACAATTAAATTAAATATAGAATTTGCAATAAAATAAATGAAAAAAAAATTTATTGCACAGAAATAGTATGCAAAAAATGAAAGTGTAATGTGTGTATAAAAATATACAAGTATACATAATTTAAAACATAGCGTGGAATAGTGGCATTGTGGTTAGCACTTTGGTCTCGCACCTCCAGGGTTCGAGTCCCATCTGCTGCAGCAGTGTGATTGTCTGATTTTGCGTACAGCAATGACCTTTGGCATGAAGTCAAAGTCGCATTTCATATTTTTAATAATCATGGATTGGAAGACATGCTAATGAGAAACAGGTAGCCTAGTTTTCAGAAATGTTTATACGAGAGGTGTTCAAGGACCGGTGATGAAATTTCTCATGGATGCGGAGAATACTTCAAGCACAGTACAGTAATAAGACTCTTAACCTTCAGTAAAACATCTCAATAGTGCAAATGTTTAAATGATAGCTGTACATCCGGGAAATAACGATCCTGGTTAAGGTGGCTTGGAGCCTATTTTTAGTCGTTCCAGTGAACATTCAGCGACTGGAATGATTGAGCCTGAAAAATCGAAAGACTTCTGGAAGAGACGCATCTATCTGTGGGAACTGTATACCTAATCATTCATAAACACCACTTGTACATTAATGGGAGTTATTGCCACATCCCTGTAACAGTGCTGACCCCACCCCAAGCCATTTCCACATGTTTTCCACATGTTCCTTGGGAGGCCAGCGTTTTAGTCATGAAGCAGCAAAGTCTGATTATGGCTCTGACATACTGAGAAATCTTTCTACCTTGATGGTATCCATGCATCGAAACGCTGGGATGAGTCCATTAGTGTAGCAGGTGATTAAAGAGAGAAATAAAGATTATTCTGCAAAAGTCACCCCACGTAGCAAAAGACAGCAAGATCTGACAATGTGAAGGGTTTTCACAGGTCAGCAGAAATAATTTGTTTGGACACATTCGTCTACTATAAATAACATTTGCTAATAAAATGACTAAGCAAAATTGAGATGGACAAATCTCACTCATTTCTACCTCTACAATTCAGTTCTAGGAGACGTGGGTGGTTTCATTAAGCACCAGGATATACTATAAATGAATATGACATTCTTTGACAGTTACTAGATGTTAGACAGATACCTCACCTTGTGATTCTGACTCAGTCCAGCAGCTGTAGTGAACTATAAACAAGGAAATGGTAAGAAAGGTGGAGTTCGAATGGCAAGAGGACAGGGAAGTGTTTCCTATCTGCATCTCATCTGCATTGAATTTTCCTATGACGTCACAGGTGGAGACGTTTTTGCACAACCTTTTCAGTAGGTTCATGGGCATTAAAAGTTTTAATGTGTTTAGAAACACTAAACATTCATATCATAATCAATGGAGATAAAATCCTGCAATCTGATTTGTTCACAACATTGTTGGTACAGTAACCAACATACTGTACTGTACAGTATAAGCCCAACCTTGGACTTTAATGAATACGCTATAGACTTTAATCATGACATTTGGCCTTTACATTACAGAGATATTAGTGCAGGAGAACAAATTTATTTTACAAGGGGTGTTCGAGTCAAACTGGGACTTTTGATTGTGCACAATAACAGAGCACAGTTATGAGAGTAAAAGCCTCGATCTTTATTTCTCTATATAATCACCTGCTACACCAATGCACTTTTGCTAGCGTTTCACTAGTGCTTTTATACCATCGAGGTGAAAGTTTTCTTAGTATCCAAGAAGCATGATCAGAAATGCAGAAATGCTGGCCTCCCAGGAACTTCTTTAATGTCCCAAATAAGTAGAAATGCTTTGGAGGAAGTGTAGGTATTGTAGGAAGCAGCAATATCTTTCAGCCAAGTTCCTGTAATGTCCAACTGGTGTTTATGAATGATTGTGTGTACAGTTCCCACAGACAGATGCGTCTCTTCTGCAACTTGGCGACAAGTTGTACATTGATTTTCAAGGAATAGGCGTTTCATTTGCTGACTGTTCAAGGAAACAACTGCAGTGGGTTCCAAGCAACCTCAGATTAGATCATCGTTCAAGTTTGCACCATTAAGAGTTTCAAGTCTTCTGTAAAAGTCAATTGGTTTATGCCTTAATTTATGGGAAGTTTTATTGCAAGTTTGATTTGAACACCCCTCTTATTAAAGCAATGTTGCTGCTTTGATTCTGGAGAAAGAAACTGATTAAAACATGACTATTTTTATGGGATTCAAAGGCACACACAGGATGCAGTTTACATTTCTATATTATTAATACCAAAAAAGTGGTAGAGAAATACAGGATTGCTAAATGCTTGAGTGATGTTAAAGTATTCAAGGATGTATACTGTAAGTGCACGCATGTGGACAAGCTCATCTGAAATATTTGTTTCCGGAGCTGAGAGTGTGCAGCATGGAAGCTCATGTCCATCATGAGATTCCTCCTTACAGTTCCCTCCTCCTTAGCTTGTGGGAGGATAGGAGGATTTTTTCCAGCAGGCTGATGACCTGACAAATCATCAGTAGCAAAAAAGAAAGAAAGAAAAAAAAGAAAGAGCTCTAAAGCAGCTGAGTGGGGATGGATTTTGAACTCCTGCCTTTTGCACAGTGAATGTGCTATGTGACAGCACAAGGATTTGTATTTATATTTTATTAAAAGGTCACATATTATCCTTTTTAAACAAGTTACCATGTGTTAGTTCCAGTTGAAATACAACTCAAATCCTGCTTCTGGCAAGCCGGGTTATTATTTTTTTTATTATAATAACCCGCCACCAACGAGTGTCCTAATTAATAAGATGAAATGTTTAATGTAAAAGTATTTCAAAGACCAGGGTATTATGTCAAAAAGAGATAAGAGAGGGTTGAGTTACACAACAATTTTTTTGTTCATTGTATATCCTGTGTGTGTGTGTGTGTGTGTGTGTGTGTGTGTGTGTGTGTGTGTGTTTGCCCCTATCAGTAGGGAGTAGACTCAACAGCATTGCAGCACCCCTTTCACTGGCCTTGACCCCTATTCAGCGTGTGTGTGTGTGTGTGTGTGTGTGTGTGTGTGTGTGTGTGTTCATCCTCCAGTGGCTGGCTGTAAGACTGAGGCCACATCTTTATAGAGGACTGTTGAACATGGGTCACTGTGTCCAGTATGCCTCAAGTTACACACACACACGCACACACACACACACACACACACACACACACACACACACACACAAGCAGTGCTGAAAGATTAGCTACAGAAGATGCTGACGTGCTTGTGGGGGCGAAAGGAAAGAAAGGACAGCAGGAGATAATAACAAGAGAGTGGAGAGAATGAGTGGAGAGCAGGAAACTGTTGTAAAATGTTTAAGAGGCGTGTGTGTGTGTGTGTGTGTGTGTGTGTAATTTTGTGTGATGTCAGTCATAGGTTTAAGGTGGTATACAACATGAACCCTGGGTGGAGTCTCGCTAACAAATACACTTAGATATGTGGGCTGATCAGTCACCTGACACCACACACACACACATACTGTATGCACACACCTTTCTTCCCACACAAAGCAACCTGGAATTGGGGGAAGGAACTTTATGTACAGTTTAGTAGTGTGTGTGTGTGTGTGTGTGTGTGTGTGTGGGTGTGTGGGTGTGTGTGCGCGAGCATGCACGTTTGCAGAACCTTGAAAACTGAAATAATATCATGTATCAGCATTATTTAATTAAACATACAACTAATTTTCCCTGTTAGGCCTTGAAAGGCATTTTGAGATCAGATGAGGTTCTTCCATGTGTATTACAACATAACTGACATATTTCTTAAGATAAAACTCGAACTCATCTTGCTAGTAAGCATTTTAGTATTAAGCAAATCCATAAATGTGTTTGTTGAATATGCTACAGTACCATGTACCATTTTAAAGGTATTATTTGCAGCATGTAAAGAAGCTTCAATCTAATGTCGTTTCTTTTATTATGTAATTATTTATTTGTTACACATAATGCACCCTATAATATTAGGTTGGACCAACTTTATCTTCGATTTTGGCATGCACTCACCATGGCATTGTCTCAGAAAACCTTATGCAACCTCTCAACACCTGGGGCATCCCAATGACTTTCAATGGTGTTAAGGTCAGGACTCTCTGCTCCCAGAACCACTCCATCATAATTTGAATCCTGGAACATGCCTGGGACGAAAAACTTCACTGTAATTCAGTACAATCAGATCATCATCTGACTTCATCTTATTGCCACATAACGTTGCTGAGCCTAGACCTGACCAACTAAAGCAACTCCAGATCATAACACTGCCTCCAGAGGCTTGTACAGCGGGTACTATGCATGATGGGTGCATCAATTCATTGCTTTGACTTCTTACCCTGATGCACCAATCAACCTGGAATAGGGTCAGTCTGGACTCATCAGACCACATGATCTTTGTACATTGCTCCAAAGTCCAATCTTTATGCAAACTAGCAATCTGGAGCCTTTTTTGACTGATTAAGTGGTTTTCTTACAGTCACACAGCTGTTTAGTCCCAATCCTCATCATAGTTCTCATCACATTGTGTGTGTGTGTGTGTGTGTGTGTGTGTATGTGTGTGTAAATGCTTAGACTTTCTCTATTAAACATAGCTCTGATTTCTATTGACCATATTTTACCATGCAACTTCAAGTCATTAATTAATTGTTTTTTCCCCCCAACCATATTTCTTCCAAAATGTTGACAGGTCAGTACCATCCTTTCTGGTTTTAATAATGCATTGGAACCCAATTCTAGTCAATTTATAATAATCTCCTTAGTTGTTTTTCTTTGCTTGATCCTTATGAACCAACGTCTTTTTTTTTTTTTATAACTACGGGATATATGTCTTCTGACACGAAACTCACCAAATCTGTTAGGATTACAGCTGACACCTACTAATCACTGCAGTAATTATTCAATCAAAGGCTGTTAAGTATTTGTTTATTTAAATCCAACCTTTACCATTTTTGCAGGGCTGAGCTGTGTACTGTACATCTTATACCTTATATAATCTATGTTCCCAGTCTAACAGTCACAATATAGGGTAAAATACCAATGGGTTCGCCAGACAAGATGCTTGTTTACATGTAACAGAGGTGGAAGGTAATTAAGGAAGCTCGTTATTGTAGTTAAGTACATACTGTATTTCACATATCTGTACTTTACTTGAGTAGTTTTATTAGTGGAGTTGCTTGTTTTCCTTTTACTCCATTAAATTCTATAAAAAAGATCTATACTTTCTACTTCACTACATATCTACATGACATTGCATTACATAATCAGAGTGGTGTGTAGTATTTAATGCGGTACTATCACAATCTATTGGCTATTATTCATAATTGCATTATTTGCTTTATCCAACAGTGTAGCAAATCTGAAGTGGAGATGGTTGCAGCAGGTAGCAAAACAGCACGTTCACAGTCGGGAAGCAGACGGAGAGAGAGAGAGAGAAAGAGCTAATACCAATTCAGGACTTGTACGCAAATGTGATGGCGAGCACTTTTCTATTTTTCCTGAAGTGGACTCAAATACAAATGTAAATGGAGGAATTCTACTTTTTCCTCAAGTTATATTTTCCCCAGGGTATCTTTACTTTTACCCAAGTACAGGATTTGTGTCCCTTGCCTACCTCTGCATGTAAGATTGTCCAGCTAAACTAGACATTAGTCATACGGAGGCCGTTTCAGCACATTCCAAACATATCCGCTATACCCGAAATGCTCCAATTAATATATACAGTATATTTAAATTTTTTTAAATATTATTGCAAGTTTCTATGGTGCATTCAAAAAAAAAAGTTGCACTCAAACAAACTTTTTTGAATGAACCATAAGCAGACATTTAACTATTAAATAGATATTTAAGAAAGATATTTTGACAGAGAGTTTGAGAGCAAGAGAGTAGGAAGGATGGAGAGAGAAAGAGAGAGAGAGAGAGTTTCTGAGGTGCAAATGTAATGAACTAAGAAGACAGACATAGACAGAGAACAAATAAGGAGAGAGTCAGAGAGAGAGAGAGAGAGAGAGAGAGAGAGAGAGACGGTGACTGCTGGATCGCTATGCGTACATAATTACTTGTGCATGTGTGTGACTTTAAACTTACAATGGAACGTGTGTGTGTGACAGAGAGAGGGAGAGAGAGGGTCTGGTCTGTAGCAGTTGGCACTTGATACAAATGTACAATTCAAAGCATGCAACCCACTGTGTGTGTGTGTGTGTGTGTGTGTGTGTGTGTGTGTGTGTGTGTACATTGCACACATGTTCAACCTCTCTCTCCCTGTCTCTCTGTCTCTCTCTCTCTCTCCCTGAAGCATTCCTATATGTTTACCAAATTATGACAAATTGAGTTTTGACACAGGGGCTCAGAACAGATTATGTTCTCTCTCTCTCTCTCTCTCTCTCTCTCACTCTCTCTCTTTCTCTCTCTCTTTTATTATCTCCATGAATTAAATTTGTTCACCAGCAGTTTGTTTGCTCCTAGCAAGAGTTTGCACTTTGATTCAGCAGAATACACTTCCTTAACAGCTTTCTTTCTCTTTCTTTCTTTCTTTCTTTCTTTCTTTCTTTCTTTCTTTCTCCCTCTCCCTCTCTCTCCTCTGAGTCACATTTCCACTGAGATCATGGCAGTGTGCATTCCACAAATCAAATGAACAGGAGAGAGAGTCAAAGAAGGAGAAAAACAGAACGAATGAAATGTCAAAACAGCAATTTTTATAAAAATGTGTCTGTATTTGCTGCAGGAATGTCACTGATGGAACAGAAAAAGGATGAAAAAGAGAGAAGAGACTCTTAGTGTCAAAGATCAATGATGAAATGGATGAAAGTAAAGCATGCACTTGTATCCAAGCTACAGAGGAAGTAAATTCCAAAACATGTCCAAAGCAATGCTGTGTGTGTGTGTGTGTCTGAGGGATTCAGGCCTTTCTTTAGACTCTCATGAGCCTCACATGACTCGGCTTTTTCTCTCGCCTTTTGTCACTCTCTCTCTTTCTTTTTGTCTTTACAGTATGTTACGCTCTCTCTCTCTCTCTCTCTCTGTCTGTCTGTCTCCATCTGTCTTTTTCTGAAAAACCACTGTTGCACATTGAGCTGTGACCTTTCTGTTTCGCACTCCTTGACACCGCTCTCTCTCTCTATCTCTCTCTCTGTGTCTCACTCTCAGCAGTACACAGGCGTCTTGTGTGTGCTGGACTGAATGGTATGCGAATGGAGTGGGTGTCTGAGAGGCCTTTCATCTGGCAGCGAGAGAGAAAGAGAGAGAGAGAGAGGAGACAAGAGAGAAAAGACAGGGAGGGAGAAAGAGGAGAGCTAAAGAGCCATATTTAATTGAGTTAGCACAGTCGTCCCAACAGCAGGACATCATGGTTGGGCTTTGTTCTAATATACATAAGTATGTTAGAAAACAGTCAGGTGTTAGTGGTTAAAAGACAACAATATATGTATATATGCAGAAAAACAGAACGCAGTTATGAGAGTAAAAACTACCTTTATTTCTCTCTATAATCCCCTATTACACTAATGCATTTGTCCCAGCATTTTACTCGTGCTTGGATACAATCAAGGTAGAAAGTTTTCTCAGTACACTGGAGCCATGATCAGTCTCTGTCTGCTTCATGTCTGAAATTCTAGCCTCCCAGGAGCTCCCATAATGACCCAGGCATGTGGAAATGCCTTGGAGCGAGGTTAGTACTGTATATAGGTAGTTCCGGTAATGTACAAGTAGTGTTGGTGAATGATTGTTTGTACAGTTCCCACAGCATCTCTACTGCAAGTTGTCGACAAGGTATTCAAGTTCAGCTTTTCCATTGTGAATTTTCAAAGAAATGACCGCAGTGGGGTACAAGCAACCTCAGATGGGATCATAATTCATGGATGTACTCACTCGATCTCATTGTCTATATCGCTTTATCCTGTATTCAGGATTGTGGGGGGCCTGGAGCCTATCCCAGGAGGCTTAGGGCATGAGGCAGGGTACACCCTGGACAGGGTGCCAATCTCATGGATGTACACTTTACGTTGTTTGCACCATAAATTGTTTATTTATTCATTTATTTTTATCTTTGGCAAGAGTTTCAGCACTGTACTGTGCTTCAAAGTCTTCTGTAAATGTCAATCAGTTAACGTCTTAATTCATGAGATTTTATTACAAGTCTCGGTTTGACATGAACACTCTTTATATATAAAGAGCTCTGACAGCAATGCTGACTTAGTCCAAATCACAGGTTTATATAAACAAGCTTGTTCTAACACAGTGTTTCCTAAAGTGTGGGCTGTTGTACTGCAGTTGGGACACAAAAAGTAATTTACAATAAATAAAAAGATGTTATTAGGATCAAAATCACCATAAAATATTAAGGAGTCAATATTTTTCTTAAAAGAATAAATCATAACTAATAAACCAAATCCATGGAATTTATTATTGTTTGTGTAATTTACGTCTATTAATAGTATTGTTTAAAAGTTTGGGTGGGCCACAGAAGTTTTCAATTTGGGCCACCACATTCTTAAGCTTGGGAATAGCTGTTCTAATCTTTTTCCTTCTTTTTTTAAAATCATAATTCATATGCACAGGAAATTGTTTAATGGCCCCTAAACTAAAGCTAATAATAAGTTGACCACTAGGGCTACTGTGCAGTATATTTTACAAATGAGAAAGTGCTTCAACTTTTCTTTTTAGAGTCATATTTTATGTCATAAATATATGTATAAATAGCATTAGTACCCATCATTGACAGTTACAGAGGTTTTAGAAAAAGTTAAAAGCTAAAAATAAGCTTATCAGCTTTAATGTAATCAGTGATATTATTATTTCAGGTTAAAGCCACGTACATGTGTGTCTGTCTTTCTGTACGGCAGAACTCTGCCTAACTTACATAACAAAGCAATAACAGTTGCAAGGGTTGAGTATCTTAGGCTTTGTTTACGCTTACAGTAAGTTGTACTTCGCTGTAATTCTCACATGCCTGCTTTTTATTAGCGGAACATATGAGACAAACTGGTTTTAAACTTCGCACAGTTAGAATAAATATATATTAATCTGTCCATTCATCTTTGAAGCTCTTAGTTTTTTAAGTAAGCCATGCGGTGTCACGTGTTCATTTCTGTTTCATCAGGATTTGAGCCCTTTGCAGATGCGTTATGGTCGTTGCTGTGTCTTCTGCATACTCTTTTTATTTTTCATTTATGTAGATTGGCTTTGTTGAGTGGCGTGCTGTGACGTAATCTGGCACATAACTGCTCATAACCTACCTTCTACTCAACGTTTTGATTTCATTTATAGCACATCTTTATCTTAAGGCAAAAACCAAAAGACTAACAGATTTAAATTTGATTAAATTCTATACAGACAGTTTTGCATGCTGCTATGACAAAATTGGCTGGACAGACATGCAGACAGAATTTTTTTTCTGTGACTGGTTTCGGGTCCTCCGAAGTATGAAACGTAAAGACATCATTAAAAGAGCGAGTTCTGACCAATGTACCAACAAAACCTGTCTTTTATTCATATAGATGTAGTGTGAAAGAAACCCATTTCCTCTACCATCCAGACATTGTGATTTGGAATCTAGGGCTCTTATCAGATGTTATTTCATAGCAGCAGACTTAAAAAGAGTATCCACAGTCTGTTTAACATTTATCATTTATGGAAGGAGTCTTCAGTGTCAGCACAGTCTTTAGGACAGTAGCGTTTGCAATGGCCAAAAATGATATACCTCAAGGGGAAAAACGACAGGCTGTTGACAATTTATATCTGCTACTAGCGGAATTACCTGTCATTGGTGGAAAAAAGAGTTTGTAGAAACAGTAAAAAGGTTAAATCTAAAAGCTGATCAGTTTTAACATAATCAGTGATATTATTATTTCAGGCTGTTCACGGCAAAATTTTGAATCTACTGTCATGTCATCTTTTGAAAAAAAAAAGAGAAAAGTTTTATGCCTTGTTTATGCTAAGTTGTACTTCTTTTGTCTTTAGTCAAATACACTCCCTGTTCGGTAATCAAAGGTGAATCAAAAAAGTAGATCCAGCGCATTAAAATTCACTTTAAAAATATTAAGTAATTCCGGTAAAATTATTCAGTTTAGCTTTTTTAATTAATATCGATTGGTGCAGGTGTTTGTTTACATTGAGCAATTAGCTTTTTTTTTAAAGTACTGTGAATCCTTACACATAACTGTTCATAACATTGCTTTTACTCAACATTTTGATTTCACTTATGGTGAAGATTAAACTTCAGCTGGATATTTAAGTAGTGCAAAAGTTTCATTCAATTCTGTCCAGCCAGTTTTGTGTGATGTTATGACATAATCTGGCTGAATATACATACAGAGAGACTGAGACTGGTTTCGGGTTCTCCAATGTATGAAACGTAAAGATATCATTGAAAGAGTAAGTTCTGACCAATGTGTAGACAAAACCTTTTATTTATATAGATAAAAAAGTGATATCTATAAAAGAACGAAAAAAGTATTAGATGAAAGAAACACTAGATTCCCCGTTCATAACAACAATACAGGGTGAATTTTTATGCAACTCATCAGTTAAAATTACACTAACCCATAAAATTATACATAATTAAGGACATGGCCGAGCTGAGTCACTGCTCCATTGGTTTCAAACCGCTAGCTGGCTGATATGCGTCGCTTTAGTTGAACCAGAATCAGCTAACTGGAATCAGTATGGTTTAATTTAAGACAGAGTTGACATGGTACAACATGTAAGATGTGGATGACAGAGTTCAATCGAATGAAAAGTACTGTTAGCATACAGTAAAAACTAAAATTAGCATTTTAGCTAACGTGAACCTAAGCTAGCTTGTGGTAACTGAGGTAAGTAGGCATGTTCCATCCAGCAGCCAGACTCTGTTTGTTCCGCCCATTTATGGATTAACCAGGGTTTAGGCAGATACAGCTCTTGCCAACATGGAGATGACCAGAGCTCAAAAGAAACCTATGTTTGACAGCACAGAGCAATTGTCCTGTTCTGATTTTGTCTATGAAAATAATGTAGCAGCATGTCCTCTTGGGTTTTTCCTACAGTTAGGGTTAAACATCTTTTAAAAATGTGCATTAAAGATTTTACTTTAATTTCACTGAAAGACACCTTAATGTGTATACTAAAGCTTTTTATGAAGATCATCAATGATGAAATGTAAACTGCCATTTTTGGTGGGTCAAGTTATTAGCTTACATCCAGCAAAGCAAACATTAAAATGACAGAGACTGGGTTACTATATAACACTATTGAAACCTGGAAGAATAGAAATTGAGGCAGGGTACACCCACCAATGGACAGGTTGCCAATCGATTGCATGGCACACACAAACAACGGGCAATTTGTGAATGCACAAGGCGGGAAATGAACCCTCAATTCTGGAGGTACAAACCACAGTGCTAACCACTACAGCACTGTGCCACCACCTCTGAAGATGGGTCACTATTATATTTCCAGGTTTTCTTAATGCGTTCATTTCTAAAAGCTTTTTTTCTTTGCTTGATGCAGGCCAATAATTTGACGGTTCTGAAACAGAGTAACATCATGCCCATGATACGTCTTCTGAAATGAGAAGCTACTCACTGCATCATTTAGGGTTAAATAACCTTTTGCCAGCTGAACCACATTAATCATTTTAATTATCCAAAAGAAGGCTCTTACCTATTTACTTAGTTAAATGAGGTGGTGACTTTTTTTGTTTGCTCGTCAGTGTATATTGCCAGCAGAAACACACTCATCAAAAAACTAAGTTTTGGTTGTTTTCTATTCATCCATAGCAATGTCTGATTTTCACAGCATTTTTAATTACCACTTAATTAATAATGTTCTCAATAAAACTCTATTTATTGCTGTTTATTGAAGTATGGAGTCAGATGAAGTAAATGCAGATATTTATATCAGATCGTTCTGTAGCCTATGCACTTAATTGTAACAAATCTTAAATGGTTTTTTGAATGTAACACTTTAGATTTTATATTCTTGTTTTTGGTTTTAAATAATTTTCCTTTACTCTATGTTATTTAAAAATCAAGCAATATGTGAGTTTGATTTTACTATAACTTGATTCTTTATCCACCAGTTATTCACCAATCCTTCTGCTTTATTGACGGACATCAATATTTGTTTGTCCCTGTGAAATACTCTGAGCATTTAAATCAAACTGGAACTTATTATTTTTTTATTTTGTAAAATAAAGGTGTAAAACCAATTGATATTTACAGAAGACTTCAAGCAAAGTATGCTGATGAGACTCAGCAGTAAAGTACCGCAGTAAAACATATAAATGGTGCAAAGAAGGCCAGACATTCGAACATTCAGCATATTAAATGATGATCCTTGAAAATCGACAGATAACTTGTCACCATTCATTCACAAACACCATTTGCACATTACAGGTACTCGGCCGGGAGTTATTCCCACATCCCCTGTATAGTCCTGACACTTCGACATGTTTGGGCCAGTAAAGGAGCTCCTGGGAGGCCAGCAATCCAGACATGAAGCCACATGAAGTGTTGACTGTAACCTTGCCATGTTACAGCTACATGATATCTGGTTCGTTCCTGAGCTCTTAAGCTGTATAGAATTTGACATATTCACATATTTCCTGCCTTCATGTGGGCTTCCTCTGGGTTGTCTGGTTTCTCTCCCACCTCCAAGGAACATGCCAAGCAAAAAAAAAAGTGTGTGAATATCTGTATGACTGGCATCCTATTCAGGGTGAATTCTTGCCTTGGGTACAGCAACCCAAACCAAGATAAAGCAGTCACTGAAAAGGGATGCATGGATAGATAAGATGCTGCATATCCTGTACAGGGATGCAGGAGGCCTGGAGTCTATTCGAAGGGACTCGGGTCACTTATCCTCGGTGAGGTGCCAATCCATCCAGTATTACTCACACACTATGGGCAAATCGGAAATGCCAGGTATTGTATACTAATCTGCATGTCTTTGGACTGTTGGAAGAAACCGGAGTACTTGGAGGAAACCCACCAAACACGGGAAGAACATGTACCCTGTTTTTTATACCCTGTTTTTTTTTTTTTTAGATAGATAGATAGATAGATAGATAGAGTACAATTATTGAAATCACCAAAGAAACTTTGTTTAGAAATTTTATTAAGAAATGTTCTACAATAGCAAGTCTCCCCAAAAGCTTTACAATGTAAAATAAAGTGTCAATCCTTCCATTATGGTGAAATAACTTACATTACACATGGGATATTTAGAATTTTACAGTAATGTGAAAAATAAAAATAAAACAACTCAACAAACAAAAACTGATAGCTTGCTTTTGTTAAACAAAGTTTTTATTCATATTGAACCCAAAGTTTCTTTTCCAAGGAAAACAGAGAGATGTCAGAAAATACATTTGGCTTCACACAAAAACATACACACACACACACGCACGCACGCACACACACATACATACACACCCACGTACACACACACACACACACACACACACACACACACACACACACACAATGCATACAAAAATTCTGTGCATACATGGTATGTGTCAAACATTTCGGTCAAAACTGCACAGTTTGCATCTTTACTGAGTCCTCTCCTGCCCCTTGTGCTGGACTGTGTGTGTTCAAAATCCACATTTAGCCCTCATCAGGGGATCCATTTTTCATTTCATTTTCACCACATGAGCATCAGTTTCTACATTTTCTACACAGATTCTCAAACAAACATTCTAATATTTTTACGAAATTATATAACACAACTCAATGATCTGTTCCCATTGTTTGCTGACTTTTAGCAAATACTGCAAATTGTTAATGAGCGCAAATTTCTTTTTCTTTTTTTTTTTTCATAGCGGTTTTAATTGTAGTATTTACAAAACACCTGAAAATGAGTGCAAAATTCAGGCTCTTTAGCAGTGCTAACTTCATAAAGGCAACATGAAACAAAATGGTAAAGCTGATGAAACAATTATGGACACAAACTAGCTCCAATTAGTATTACATTAATATTTTATGACAATTAGTATATATTGTATATATTGGCATTTATTTTAAAATACCAGAAAGATTAGATTTTATTTTCAATAGTATGTATTAGTTATTTAATTCTATTATATTATAACTAATTGCAGTGATCCAATCATTAATTGTTAACAGATGACATATTAGTATTGGTAAATAACTGTGTTAAACACTCAGATACACATTTAAGCAATTTAATTGGAAGCAAAATCTGATACATTTTACTCTTTTACTTATTCCTCATACCAATTATCCTGTACAGGGTCAAGGGGGGCCTGGAGCCTATCCCAGGGGACTCTGTGTACAAGATGTGGTACACCCTGGACGAAGTGCCAATCCATTGCAAGTCACAAACACACTCGCACAATTTGGAAAAGCCAAGTAGTTTAATCTGCATCTTTTAATAGGGAGAACATGCAAACTCCAAACACACAGACTGGAGGGCGGGAATCGAACCCTCAACCCTGGAGTTGCAAAGCGACAATGCTAAGCACTATACCACTATCAGTTCTTATATAATATGGGCAAAAATATATAATATAAATAAAATAAATCTAACAATGGGATAGTAAATATAGTTATTTAGCAATTTTTTTAAACTATTTATTTAAAAAAATTAATATAATGATGTTAATGTTTTTATTTAATTAATTATTTCAAATGTATTTATTTTGGAATTAATCAACAATTATATATAAATTTCTCTATATATTATTTTTAATGTTATAATTACATTTTCATTATTCCTTTAATTTAGTTTTTTTAATAGTTTTATAGTTCCATATAGTATTAGTTTTATTCTTATTTTTTCCTTATTCTTAAGTGTAATCAACAACAAAGATTTTGCCGCCCCATAGTGGGCTATGGTGGTACTGCAGCTTGGAAAATAAATATTTTTACTGTAAATTAAAAGATAAAATTACTATTGATATTATTTAACAAATATAAATTATTAAATAAAAGTAATTTATAATATTTTATTATTTACTTGACAAAAAATATAATTCTTATTTATGACAGGAATATTTTATATGGTTTGGTTATGCTACTAGCTGTGTTGGAAGTAAATTCTTCGCGTGAGATAAAAGTTCTATTTCGTGAACGACTCATATGTTTAAGTAGCTTCTTCCTGAATAATTATGAAGCCAAAATTATGTACTTAAAAGCTACATTTAACATGTATTTTCTCCTTTCATGTGGTTTTCTATACTAATCTGTGTACTAATTTGCTTCAGATATTAAGAGAGCGGGGTATTCAGACATAACACTGATCCGGAACAAATACCCTTCGCACCAAAATCACATCTTTACACCAATGACATACAGTATTACAGATCACCGGGGACCTGGCAATCAGGGAATTCTGACCATTTACCAGTCGTAAAGGGACATAAAGCTTTTTACTCATATCACAGCCTTAAAAAATCTTTTTTTTTAATATATATATATTTTCACAATCCCTTTAAAAATAACACATAGCGCTATTTTTCCATCCCTCCATCCTAGTCCATAAATAACCTGCACTCAAGAGCATTTACATCTTCAAACATCATAGCAGGTTAAATATACCTGTTGCTACACAGGAATGCATGTGAGCGCTCAGTCTTCTTGTCTAATCTGCTCATCTCCCCATCTATTCAATCTTCTTTTCTGTTTCTTTCTCATTGGTGAATGAAAGAAAGATCCAAACAAGATGATTTCAAACGAAAGACAAAATCTCACAAAATTTTTAGATATTAAAATGCCACTAGAAGGCATCAGAAATGGATGTGAAAGGGGGCAGGAGTTAAAAAGTTTTATCCCACCGCTTGGGTCATCAACAAATCCAGTCCTGATTCGACGAATCATTACTTCAGGCTCATGTATCGTTCAGACCTCGGAATCCATTGTGAAAAGTTAATTGCAACATTTCCATGTCTCCGTCACCACCTTAACCTTGATTTCCACAAAACCTACTCCAGTCCATCAGAGGGAGGAGCTGCTCCTAGTCTCCACCTGGTTTACTCAGTAGACTTTGCTATTGGTTGCGTATTTTCTCCTAAGCTTTCCTAGGTGTGGTCTGAATCTAAATCATTGTTATACAGACCAATAGTGGGGTCAGCGGTTGGAGTTTTTCCTGTATTATGCCTTGACTGGTCCAAGATAAGAATATCATCCACTTTTTCAGACTTTTCTAGCATGCTAGTGATGGTAGATGAGTTCTTTGAGTAATTAAAGGTGAGCGAATTCCCGGGATGTTTGGGTTTGTCCATGTTACCTATAATACCCTGCTGTTTGGGCTGGTCCTTATAACATATAATGCCAGACTGTTTGACCTGGACACGTCCAATTTCCTCCAAGGCACTAGCCAGAGAGTCCAGATCTCCACGTTCCTGATGTTGAACTTCCCACAAGCACAGGATCGCCGCTGAAGGACTTGACTGCTGTGCAAAGTAACCCAGATTCCTGTAGAGTGAAAATTATTCATGAGAAAACAATGCACATTAAGTAAGTGTATGCATGGAGAAAAAGTTGTTCACTGATAAACAAATTAATTATCATATTTATTAGTGCATTGTACGTCTAAAGGCAGACTTCAGCGTTCAGCAGTACAAAATAATATGACGATGAGATGCCAGGAACAAAACTCATGAGACAGTGAATGAATTATGGCAGGCAGCTGTCCAAAGGTTCAGGATGGACATTAATAATCATGGCTCTTGCATAAAGAAGAAGAAAGGTCAACACCTGTGCACTTGGGCTTTTTCCCTTTCTCAGGTTCACCATAATCTGCAAGGTTAGGGTCATTTAATCTTCAAGTTATTGGCACAGGTTTCATGCAGGATGCCCTTCCTGCTGCAACCCACCTATTTTCTCAGGCTTGTGACTGGCACTGAGGATGACCTGCATCTCCAGTGGATGGGCATAATACAGTATTGGGGTTTAAGGTTTAAGGGTTTCTGACCAGCAACCCAGAGCCTCAACTGCCTGAGATATGGAAGTATAACAGTGCCAAAATTCCTCAAAGCAAAACAGCATACTGAATCACATGAACTGAAAAAAAACTTGTC
>JAOVVA010000021.1:2422854-2439219 GCA_028565275.1 Leiocassis micropogon
CACACACACACACACACACACACACACACACACACACACACCCACACACCCAGTAATTGCACCCGTATACACACTTTTCTTTGATGCCTCATATGCATACACACACACACACACACACACACACACACACACACCTGTGTGTGGCAGCACAAGTCGCCCTCCATTGTTCCCAAAGTGCCCACTGGTCTTGAGTATAGGCATGCTATTGGGTACAGCTATTGGAAAATCTGCCTTCATGGTTTTTCCCACGATCGTACCATCATGGGCAAATGCAAGGTGTGGAGCTGTTGAGTGTGGGGCCGTTCCCTCTGTCATACCCAGGGACATCATGAGGGAACTGTGAACTTTGACCTTGACGTCAGGTAGTGGGTGGAAAATGAGCTCTTTATCCACAGAGTCAGGAAAACACATGGGGCTTGAATATGACACAGAGCGACCTGGATTCATCAGTAACGGGTTACCTGGAGAGGAGAGGTATTGAGAGATAGAAAAAAGGAATTAGGGGCACATTTCTATATTACTACTACGGCTACCACCAACAAATGCAATAATATTTTAAGGAAATATTCACATGAAAATCCACACTAATTCTACATTTCCGGAAGTCTTTAAATGATGAATAAAAGACTCAAAATTAAGTTGCTGTGGTATAAATTACCTACACTGTCTTCAATTGGAGCCCATTAGAAGGAAATAGAGATTAAACCAAAGTAAAATGCCTATTAAAATGACAGCTACACCTGCTCTAGAGTCATACTTTGTATTTGCATATGCCATAAAATCGTTATTCTACTTTTCTGCAAATATTTTAATGAAACAGTAATGTGATCATAGTGCCATGTGTGAAGCAAACATTTATGAGCGTTTTCATATTGCTTCATACAGGAGCACACGTGAGCATCCACGCACGCAGATACTCTGAGTGGAGGTGTGCAGCTACAGTGGTACCTCAGCATACAAATTCAATCTGTTCTGAAGGCTAGTCCTTAAGGCGAAATTTCGTATTGCAAAATGCATTTTCCCATAGGAAATAATGTAAATGCAGATAATACATTCTAGCCATCTGAAAAATATTACCAATATTACCAATTTCCAAAAATATATTCATTTGCATATAAAAACATATTTTTTTATAATAATAATAATAATAATAATAATAATAATAATAATAATGTTTTCATATACTGTGCAATCGGATTTACTCGCAAAGTCAGGGCATTTGAATGCCAAGGTACCACTGGATTGCAATCTACCAATAAGTAAAAAGAAGAAAAGATGCAGCAATTATGATGTTGTTCCACTGTAGAAAAGCATGTAAGATCCCAAGATCCGAAGGCCATACAACAGAGTCGCCCTTCACGCTATGTCTGATAACACGGATATTTTGCAAATGATTTCAAGAATGACTCACTCGCCTGCCTTTCTGATTGATAGGCAATTAAATCAGTGCTGCTGACATCACACTCTAATTAGCAGTCCACTTCTTTGTTTTAATACAGTTAGCCTTTATACCTGATGCAAACAGTACCTGAAAAAACGGTATTCAATAACAATGTTTTGAGCTATGGTACGGCATTCATACTAACAAATTAACTAGACTTTGGGATCAGATTTACTCATATACAGGCGTGGGTTCTTGATGTGAAACCTGACTATGATGTTTAAGAGTAAAGGTTTGGTGTAGAAATGACATTTTATTATAGACAGCACATTAAGAAGCAAATAGAAATTAATTGATATTTATGAAAATATTTTAGTCAGTTTCTGCAACAATATCTCATAGAAAATAACTGCACAACCATTCAGAGATAGGTCTGATAAGGAGAAAATATCCAGGGAGAGTCAGTTGTCTGGCCGAAAATGCTTTGCTGATGTCAGAGGTCAGAGGAGAGTGGCCAGACTGGTTTGAGCTGATAGAAAGGCAACAGTAACCCAAATAATATCTTGTTACCTGGGTATTGTTGCTGACCAGGTCCATCCTTTTATGCCCACCAGGATAACGAACCATGTCACAGTGCTAAACTGATTCTAAACTGTTTTTTGAACATAACATGGTCACCAGATCTCTGAGCACATTTGAGATGTCATGTAAATGGCAGATTCGCATCACGGATGTGCCGCTGACTAATCTGCAACAACTGCGTGATGATATCACGTCAATATGGACCAAAAAAAGGGGGTCTAGCCCGGTACTACTGTAGCAAGGTATACCTAATGAAGTGGCTAGTGAGTGTATGTACTGTAGATACCATAATGCAGAGATAACATAAACTAAC
Organism: Leiocassis micropogon; assembly: GCA_028565275.1. Taxonomy (NCBI): domain Eukaryota; kingdom Metazoa; phylum Chordata; class Actinopteri; order Siluriformes; family Bagridae; genus Leiocassis; species Leiocassis micropogon. The sequence continues at coordinate 2,425,131 of JAOVVA010000021.1, forward strand.
CTGTCTTGCAGATGTTTTCCTATTATTCAATGCAGCTATAATTCAAGACACCACTGTTTAAAAAAAAAAATCATTAATACATTTTAACTGTTGATGAATTGCTGTACCCTGTCCAGAGTGTACCCTGCCTCGTGCCCTAAGCCTCCTGGGATATGCTCCAGGTCCCCGTAACCCTGAATACAGGATAAAGCGGTATAGAAGATGAGTGAGTGAACGAGTGAATTGCTGTGGTATAAAAGGTATAAAACATTTAACACCCCCCTGTGGTGCCATATACAGTACGTACGTGTAGGTTTATATACAGTACACACTGCTTTGATTTAACTGAGGAACTTACTGTATGATAACTGGTTTTGGTTTTAGATGCTTCATGTCGCTTAAATCCCAAACATTAATGTGTGCAGACAAAACATTTGAGTCAGAAAAGACAATTGAGGCACATTTATCACAGTAAAAAAAAAAAGAGAAAAAAAAGGCATTTTCTTAACCTGACTCCATCTTTATTTGAAATGCATGACCGATTTCTAGATGCCTGCATTAATATTTCTGCCTAAGAATTCAGGACACTGCGTTTCTCCAGCTCATTTTTGATAGACTGCCTTTTTGGATGACCAGGTTAAAACATAGCAGGCAGGAAAAAAATTAGTTCTTGTAAGCTCTGTCGAACATTTTGTCGAGACGCTGTCACAAGTTTTTTAGATTCCGTGTATGTTGGATTCCTTCTTTGGAACACTTCCTTGGACCTCATGTTGAGAGTTCCCATGAACAACTAACATCAAATACAAGTTTAACACTTGGAATCACTAAGTGTTATCTCCTCCCTTTGATCTTCTTCATCTGTCCATGACATATTAAGGAAACAGGCCCCTTGATTTCTTCATTCAGTTGTCCGATTGCTCTTGAGGGAGGGGGAAAAGGGATATAATGCTGAAATGGTTAATGTAACATTTTTGCTAATTCCCTTAATTTTAAAGTGGAAAGTCTAAACTTCAATAACATCTTGATTGCTTCATGTCAAATCAATTATGGTGGTGTCCTGAAACAAAATGACAAAAATTGTGTCACTATTGCCTAGAATTTTATTTAAATGTGATGTGGAATGGGTGATATGTGTTAATAGTATAATGTGGACAGGAGCTTAAAATATTGCTATCTGGGAGGCTCTTTAAAAACAGCAAAAAAAATCTGAAAATGGCAGTTCGTCAGGTGAACTGGAAGCAAGCATAGAAACAATACAATACCTTATGGTGGTGAAAGTTTTTAGCTAGGATTCTACACATTATGAGTTGAGTAAGTGTGAGTGATATCTCGGTTCTGCAGAAAAGTGTCTGACTGCTTCATTGCACTAGTGTTTAGTTTGCCAGGCAAGGAAACTTTAAAAGTGGGAAAAGCAATCATGCAAGTGGAGATAAGGCTACTTTAGGAATACAATATAGATCTACTTCCGTTTACTCCAGTATGTGTTGATCTTCTAACATAAACAGTTCATTTCAAAGCCTTGGCATCTTTTTTTTTATTCTTTGCAATTTTCCGTTATTCTTCTGCCAGATTGTTTATGATCTGTATGAGGTGGATAAAATGAGCTGTGCTGGGAAGATTCAATTCTATATTCCCTCAATAACAATCCCTGAAGAAATGTTCCGGTACTACAGCAACAATATCACAGAAATCATCCCCAAGCTACGCATTCGCAGCCAGGCACTTCAGCACCAGAAATCTGGGCACAGCACACCGAGAGGCATGTTTAATGTGTGTGTGTGTGTGTGTGTGTGTGTGTGTGTGTGTGTGTGTGTGTGTAAGAGAAAGAGAGAGAGAGAGAGAGAGAGAGAGAGAGAGAGAGACTCGGCATCAGCCTCAGAGCCATCTGCGAGAGTTGATTATCTTATGAACTTATATGGTTCTCCTTGTTTTGTAGGTCTGATGCACACCAGTGGTTGACACACTTTTTTCAGGTCTCTTTTTGTTGTTATAGTTTGTATTTTAGTTATTTTTCCCTACGCTGTAATAACTTCTGTTCTTCTATGCCATTATACTGTTTCCAAAAATATTTACAATAACAATTTGGTGTTTTGTTCCATGAAAAAAAACAGTAATTGAAAAGAAAAAAATCATATTTCATAAGGGCTTGTGCATTTGTCCACATTCAAATACAAAAAGATTTATTCTAATGGAAATCCCTGTTAATCAGCTTCAAATCATATAATTAGCAAAGTTATTGAAAATTCTATATACAAATTATGCTGTCAAGTTTAAACAGCTAATTTATTGTAATTACACACAGAAACCTTTTTAAATTAATCACTGTAACATGAAAGAAATCCAAAACAAATCTATAAATCTGCACAAATAAATCTAGCTGTTTAATTAAGAAACATATACTGACACTCTATAACAGAGTTAGCGTGCGTATATGGAAGCTGACGTGCTACAATAACTGCATCTGCTATTTCATGTTTACTTGTCATTTTGCATTTTTAGCTATGTCATCAGACCAAGCCTCTTCATCATCTCCATTAACGGCATGCCAGAAGTGGCCTCAAGTATGATTCATCTTTTAGCAGATGTCGCCAAGTTATTCAACAGAGGTGACTCAGATGATGATTGCGCAAAGCTCCAAGAGGATCGGGAGAAATTAGAGCACTGGCCTTTAAAGTGGCAATTAAATTTCAATGCAAAAAAGTGTATGGTGATGCATATTGGCAGAACTAACCTCAAGTTTATATACAGATTGTTACATTTAGCTGACTGATGAAATATATTTTAGCATACAGTATCTAGACACTAGTTTTATTCTTTTATAATTTGATCTTTCTTTCATTTTGCATTATGAATTTTATTATATAAACTCGATCGCGTGGAATTTAATTGGACACTAACTTGTTTTCAAAAAAGGTACAATGCCATCTGTTGAATTTTGGAATGAACAAAAAATTTTATGTGTTACAGTGAGGTGCGCAGAACGAAGGTGTGAAATCACGTTTATTAAGCGGATTTCAACTGCACACTCATGAACGCGTGTACAGCGTCATTTGTTTTTATGATGTAAGGGCATTTTTCATTTAAATTACAAGGTAGCCTCTCAGAATTTTCTCTTCCCATGGGCCGATTGTGAGGAAACTACAGTGAATGGTTACCCCAAGCTTGGATCTGTGAAAACCCCATTCAAATTCGTTCAGTAGTTTTTATGTGATGCTTGCACAAACAAACAGACAAACAGACATAGACAAAAAATTCAAAAACCCTCTTGATGTGTTCTATTACCAAATTATTTTTTCGCAAATACGCCAACTTTACAGTTTTATTATATGTATAGATAAGGCTGTTTTCCATTTATATTTAAAAATAGCATGCCATATGTTACCTCAAACTCAGCCAAATACAACTGTGAAAACCCTATTTTTTACTAAAATTTGTTAACTAGTTTTTGCGTGCACAAACAAATGGACAAACAGACAGACAAAGATATCTTGATGTGTTCTATTACTCATCTTATGCCCCATCCCCCCCCCCCATCCCCGATTTTTTTTCACAAATATTTAAAATGTATAGATACACCAATTTTACATTTTTATTATATGTATAGATTGTATTAAAAAAGCTTAAATGAACAGAGTTAAGACCCACATATGTGTTTATGGTACATTAAATATGGGATTTTTTTTTTTGTAAAACTGATCGACACAAGACGTGAAGCATGGTCAAGCGGTACGGTGATGAAACTCTTAGCAGCAATGTTTTAAAGAAGGCCGTACATCCGTGAACAATGATCACAGCTGAGGTGACTCAGAGCCCACAGCAGTCGTTCCCATTAACATTCAGAAATCAACGGATACCTTGTGGCCTACTTGCTGATGACAAGCATCTGTCTGTGGGAACTGCACACACAATCATTCATGAACACCACTTGCACATCACAGAATCTTAGCTGGGAGTTATTGCCACATGCCCCGTACAGTCCAGGAGTTCCCGGGAGGCAAGTGTTTCAGATGTGAAGCAGCCAGTCCGATCATGGTTCCGGTGTAACATTCTACCTTGATGGTATCCACATACTAGTGAAACGCTGGGATTAGTGTCATTAGTGACATTAGTGTGGCAGGAACAACCCTGGTAGTAGGAAAGGGAATTTTTTTTGCATTAAGAATTTCTGAATGTACTGTACTGTATACAGTACATTCAGAAATTCTTAATGCAAAAAAATTTCCTTTTGGTTCTTAAGGTTATAGGTGATGTACAGTATATATAGGCATTAATTACAATATGTTTGGGAAGGTTCTCACAGTAGTAGTAAGGCAAGTGTGTGTTAATGTTTGTTTTTGGGTGTGACAGCAATACAGTTTAATAGATTGATTAACTTTGAATAGACTGTAACTGTGAATAGAAAGAGGTCAGAGAGGGATGTAGTGGTGTTTGTGTGTGTGTGTGTGTGTGTGTGTGTGTGTGTAGTTCTGTGTTGGCATGCAATATAAACAGTTTGATGGCAGTAAAGTGTAGTTTTGTTGGTGGTAGAGATTCATGGTGTTCTTGATGGCAATACATAAATTTTAGTAGAGCAGTTGGTAGAATTGTGTTTGTGTGTGTGTGTGTGTTTGAAGAGCTTTGCTAATGCTAACTATGGTTTGTGTAAACTGCCATTTGGGGCACTATTATGCTGCAGTATCAAAAACAAAATGAAAGCAAAATTAACAGATATAAGAGATATGAGTTTTATTGTTGTTTAGTGTTGTGTCCTACGAAATAAAATGAGCATATGATTAAGGTATGTTTACATTTTGGAGACAAATCGCCAAGGAAAGCTGGTAAATCATATGATGCTAACTGGATGCAATTACAAGGGGTATTCAAATCAAACCGGGACATATGATTGTGCCTATAGTTAAAAATACCTACATTTCTCTATATAATCCCCTGCTACACTAATGCACTTATTCCAGCATTTCACTAGTGCATGGATACCATCAGGGTAAACAGTTTACTTGATCTTTAGTCAGCTTCATGTTTGAAACACCTGAAAAGGAACTCCTTTAACAGCTCAAACATGTGTAAATGGCCTGGAGTGAGGTCAGAATCATACGGGGAGGTAGTAATAACTCCTGTTCAAGTGGTGCCCGCGAATAATTGTGTGTCTACAGTTTCCACAGATCGATGCGTCTTTTCCACCAGTTACCAACAAGTGATCCATTGGTATTAACCAATCAGATGTTACACTCGCCGAATGGCCAAGTAAAAAAAAAAAACCTATGCCAAGTATATTAAATCCTTTATTAACCTAAATTTAAATTTTTGAAAAAAGAATCAATTTTTATTGTTAATAAATTTGCAAAGATTTCAAACAAACTTCTTTCATGTTGGGTTTGGGTTGTTTGTAGAATATTGAGAAAAAAAATGAATTTAATCCATTTTAAAATAAGGCTGTAACTTTAAATATAGGTAGTTTATCCACTGTATAGTCTGCGGCACAACTCGCGTTAGAAAACAGTTTTTCAACAGTTACTTTCAGTAGCATTTAAAAAATATATACTACATCCTGTACCTTTATGCATCTTTAATGTTTAGACAGTCAGTGTTATTACACAAATAAATCATTTAAACAAAGTTTAGTCTTTAAAAGCGGTCCTACCCTGTGTGTTGCTCTTAAAGCTGAATGACTGGAACCCTCCAGTGAGGACAGAAGCATCAATAGCATCCACACCGCACTCACTGTGGCTCCGCTTATAGAGCGTCACTATGACAATCAGCATCACCACAGCGACCGCACCTCCTCCCAGGCCTGAGTATAGCGCCACATCATTGCTGACCTCTGCCTCCGCTGACAGACAGAGATGTTGAATCAGATTTGAATCAAGAAATGTTGAATCAGATTTAGTCACTAGTAAAACCATTCAGATACGAAACAATGTGATAAGACAGGAACTTGATGCATGAAGCATGAAGCAAAAGTGACTACACTATGGTTGTCAGAAGCAAAAGACAACAATGAGTGAGAGAACAATAGATATGAGAGTTCAATATACTACACTATAAATTGAAGGAGCATGTTTTCTTGCTAAACAGGTAAGGGACCCAATTTGTTCCCAATTTGTTGGGAATCTAGTAAATAAAAAAAAAATTGAGTCAGGCAATTTTTCCTGAGCTAGAGAGCTCAAAATTGCCAAACTGAACCAACTCTGAGATGTTTGTGTGTTTCTCCATTATTCTCTGTTTTACACTCAGTTATACACCAACCACTGTGAGCCACCCCTCATTTATCCATATTTTGCATCCAAAGATTTAAATGTAGTCTTGAGAAAAAGTTCTCCAGGCTTCCTGAAGGACTTTTTGGCTCTCATTTTTGACAAGTTTTTGGCTCTAATTTTCACTCCAGTCCCTGTACCTCAGCATTTTCAGAGGAATGTTTTTGTTTGTTAAGCCACACATTTATATGAATGATTCATATAAAACCCATCTAACTTAATGCATGAACCAGTGAAAAACACGTGCAGATGATGACAGATGATCAGATGGTTCAGCTGATTAGTATACAGATGATGCTGAGTACTGAGTGAGTAGAACAGATGAGAGGGGAAATGAGGTTGCTGCTGACATAAACAGCATAAACAACCAGTTTTTAAATGCACTTTGCAGCCTGTCACATAAAACATTACTTCCCAATTCTTTAACTTAATCTATAAAATGTCATTAAAGTTAATATGAATAAAATAAGTGTTGACTCAAGACTTTTACATGCATGAAGCCCTCTGTTCACTTGATCCATGTTTTTTTCCCTCATGTACTGTAGTACATGACCCCTTAGTATTTTGTAGCACAAGAATGTTCTGCTTTTGTATTGTTTTGGTTTGAGATTTGTTTATCTTATGTCATGTTATGCTGTCCTGTCATTGGTCAACTATCCCAGTGTTGCTCTCTGTTTCCATGTTTCCTGGATCTGACTTATATTCCTTTCTTTTTTGTCATTGTAATATGTTGCCTAGGCTTACCTCTACCCTGACTCTTGCTATAGAACTTGCCATGCTTCTAGTATTGCTTCTAATAAAATGCATTTGAGTTTAAGTACTTACGTCCTCACTTCAAAAACCACACTTTTGAAAATTAAGTCTTACCTTGAGGACCCTTCAAATCATGCAGGAGTTTTTTATCTGCAAAGAGACAGAGACACAAAATTGATAAGGTGATACAATACTTAATGAATTAATATATTTATTATGATTTCGTTTAAGCATGTTCATGAGAAAATAAATCCTCATTTGGAGATTACCTGTTTGATTATAACGAGGAAGGAAATGAAGGTGACTCACCTTGTGTACACAGGCCACCAGTGCAGTTCTCCGTGTCCAGTGCACTTCCATCACACAACTTTCCTCCATGTTTGGGCTCTGGGTTGACACACTCTCTACTTCGCCAGTGCTCACACTCTGAACTGCACACAGACCAGAGGGACCACCCAGACCAGCCACCATCCACTATACACATACGCACACACACAAACACTTAGCATATATACTGTACACTTATCAGTCACAAAACTAACACCTCGACCAGATTAATTGAATAACATTGATTATTTATTATATACCAGTAAACTGTTGACAAGGCACCCAAGGCTCATCCATGCCTGTAGGAACCAAAGGCCAGCCTTCTGGTAAGATTACAAAGAAAAGCCAATGTAGCACAAATTCACTGCTGGGTATGATAGAAGGGTATCAGAATACCCAGTGCATCACAGCCTGACATGTACAGTATGGGGCAAGGCAAAGAGTCCAAGGCTGTTGATCTAACCTCCAAATTTTCCAGATCTCAATCCATTCTAACCTCCATGGAATGTGCGGGAAAAACAAGTTCAATTCATGAAGGCCCCACCTCACTACCCAAAACATCTAGAACATCTGCCACTAATGGCCTGGGGCCAGACATCACAGCACACCCCCAAAGGCCCCTTCAGTGCCTAAAGCACTGCTCAGCTCTTCCAACCATCTCTCAGAGATAGAGGAAGACATGCGCCTAGGATTTTTTCTGTTCTGGCTAATACAGTAGGTGTTGAAATGAACTTCATCCAGATCTCTGAGTGTCTGGAAATCTTCAAACGACGACTTAAGACCTATCTGTTCCTTCAATACTTGGGTTAAACCATACACACAGCATGGCTCCACGGGACCTCTGAGACCTCTGGTGCTGCGGTGTCTGGCACCATTGTGTGTTGTGGGTTGCCTGGTGGGCCAAGGCAACCCACCTATATATCGGACATATTTGTCCAGCACACACCATGGGTGTTCATATGACTAAGATCTGGGAAATTTGAAGGATGAGTTGGCAGCCTTGGGCTCTTTGCCTGCTGTGATGTGGACTTGTAGGCAAAGACTTCCTGTTGAGTCTGGTTCCTCTCAAGGCTTCTTCCTATTGCCATCTCAAAGAGTTTTTCCTATTGCGCTCAGCTTTCTCATTAAGGACAATCGAATTATTTTGATTCAAACATATTTTGCACATTTCATACAAAGGAGATTTGTGCTCCAGGCATGGGTGAGCCTTGTATGCTCATGGTCCTGTCACTAGTTTGTAGGTGTATAGATGGTGATCAACGTATTTTAGTTCACCTGTAATTGATCATAATGTTTTGGCTGATCTATGTATATGTATCTGCTTTATAAAGATACAGGGTCAATGTGTTACTTCACCTAAATCAGTACAAAATTTCTTTCAAAATTACTGTCAGCTTACAGCTTCAAAAGCATTATCTAATAGAGAGTTAAATTAGCCATTGATCAACTTGACAAGACCCACACAAGAACACACACACACAAACACACACACACACACACACACACACACACACACACTCACTCACTCACTCACTCACAACCACCCACACACACACACTCACAACCACCCACCCCCACACACACAGCACGAGAGACATCATTCCAGACAACTGAGACAAATTGGTCTTGTGTAGCTTATTGATCAGGCTGCCATGCCATGATAACAGGATGTTTTGATGATTCAATTTCCGATGAGAATTAAGACCCATGTTTCTTCGATGTGGTTCAAGGTGAAGTCTTCGTACAGTCAGCCTACTGCAACTAGCCCCATTACATTGTCATTTTGATGTGATTGCCCTAGCTGAATTTTAATGTTACAATTATTGTCTATCTGTGCTATTGAATGTCTGCTTATGTTTGGTCTACAAAGACATGGACATAGGCAATGTTCATGTGAGACTGTCTGAAAATTTCTATGCTCCTTTAAATGGAAGAACACCCACCCACACACATGCACACGCACATATAGAGTTCCATTACAGCTCACCTGGACAGGGTGAGGAGCAGCTGCTCTTCTGTACTGAAATACCTTCGCAGAACGCTCCTCCATTTAGCGGCGCTGGATTGGTGCATGTGCGCGTGCGTTTAATAAAACCCCGGCCACACGGCACGCTACATTCTGACCATTCAGACCATGATGACCACCCTCCATTCACTAAAAAAGAAAAAAGGAGAGATTGACAAGTGGGATTATAATGTGATAGGAAAGATACATAATTATACCTTTTACGCAGTGAACTAGCCAATTCCCAAAGACTTGCAAGCGTTCTTTCTCGCACACACATGCACTGAAACACATATCTGCTTGCTGACAGTCCTTTTGAAGTCTTAATGAAGAAAGTGGAATAAAATATAGGCTTCAGTGGTTTCAACTATGAAATTATGCTGTCCTCTGATGGTTCTCACAAAATAAACCCAAAAAACTAAGATAAAAAATGAAAAGGAATATTATGGCTTAGAAGAAAAAAAAATCTGTGAATTGTGACCATAAATTTTGGTGTGGCAGGTTACCATTAGGAATGACATTATGACAAATTAGAGACTATCCCACTTGATTTACATTATACTGTCTATGCTATAGGCTATATAGTGAATTTTTAGAGAAACCCCATATTAGATAGTTGAGAGTTGACAACATACAATCAATTCAACTTTCAACTTTATTTATATAGCGCTTTTAATAATGGTCATTGTCTCAAAGCAGCTTCACAAAAATGAAAGAAATTCATTAAAAAAAAAATAATAATAATATCAATCAAAATCAATCACCTGGCGTACAGCCTAGCAGCTCACTATGAGCAGTTTATGATACTGTATGCCCTCAAGTGTGTTGACAGGTTTCCGCAAAATTTCCAGCATAAGTACATCTCAAAACCCACACAAATGACCTGAAACTAGTCCATAGACATTGGGACATGGGAAAAGAAAGACAAAATTGTCTTCCTTTTTCTAACCTTTGCATGGGGAAACAAATATTTAATATTTTCTTACCATTTTAAACATTATCCAGTAATCTCAACGCTAACCCACCTTCTCTTTCCCAAGCTCTCCAATATCTTACAATCAAACCAAATAAAAATGGTTTTATACCTGTACTGAAACGTATTCAATTTCACGGCTTGTTATAACAAACAACGTATTGATGACGGCAGAGGTTTTAAAACTAGTTAATCTGAGGCTTATTAATTGCCTGGTCAAAATATTTATAGGGTGAGCAGGAAAAATCTTGCTATATACTGTAGGTCACTGTTAGTGGTTAATGCAGTTCACATTTTGACCTCTAGTATTATTGCTTGCCTCTATGGATTTTAACAATTGTAAAAAAAAATATAGAAATGCAAGTTGTTGTTCTTAGTCTTTTGGCTGCTCCTGTTGAGGGGTCGCCACAGCGGACCAACTGATCCATACTGTAACTTGGTAAAACTTGGTTTTACGCCAGACGCTCTTCCTGACACAGCCCTCCCATTTTACCCATTCTTGGGACCAGCACTGCATCTAGTGGCTGAGGTTTGGGCATTGACTGGGAATCGAACCCGGGCTTTCCACATGGTAGGCGAGTAACCTACTACTGAGCCACCAATGCCCACTAAACTCTAGAAATGTAAGTGTGTTTAAACTAAAGTTAAAATCTTTCATTTACTTAAAAGAGATCATTAGCATTTTAACAGAATTTAATAAAGGATAAAATTTGATGAATGGTTGATATAAACAACCTCTACCGCATCTGCCTCCTATGGATGAGCTATCACAGTAAAAAAAAAAAAATGTCAGAATGCTATCAATTTGTTATTGAAACTAATTAATTACCTGTAAATCTTTTTAACTCTTAAGAAAAAAAATGTGTAGACATTCTTACACATATTGTATATTTACTGCCATTTAAATTCTATTTCTATATTTCTTGAAGTCATACTTGCTCTATAACATTTATTTTCACGTGCAAGACATTTCCACAGTCATGTGTGTGTGTGTGTGTGTGTGTGTGTGTGTGGTTGTTAGATTTTGTTGTAAATGCTGTATACCATTAGTTCATACTCATCTAATTGTAAGGTGTTAAAGTGTCTTGGAAAAAATACTTAACATTTCATTTTGCAAAAGAAGGTGACACTATGTAAATGAAGAATAGGGTAAAATGTTTTCTTGTCCACTGCAGAGGTTGATGAGTGCTACACTAGAAACTGCACACAGCTTCTTCATATTGTGAAATTTGCCTGAAATATTCATTTTTGCACACAATTATGTCCATGCGTTGTCAGTTTAGCTCTTTATGGATGAAAATAGTTGAAAGAAACAAGAAAAAGATGTCTCACCACCCCATTAAGAGTTAGTATTATTCTATCTAGCAGGCTGTGACAGGTCATGTCTGAAGCCATCACCCTACTAAATCAGGCTAGCTTTAGCCAAGATCTACTTTAAAATATACACTGGAAGACTTAGTCTAATGGTGCTTGAAGTCTGTACAGCATGGCTGTGCGGCGGGTGAAAGGATCATTAACTCATTAACTGTGCTGTTTGAACAACTGATCAAAACCATCTGATGCAAGGTTCTCGTAGATACATACCCCTGTTTCTCTATCATGCTTTTCAGACTAAACCATTAGCTGTTTGAAAAATGAGAAATATCTGCCTTGAAGCATGTCACAGATTATGATTTATAACCAGTATTGATATACAGATCAATGAGGAAAACCAGGCTTTTAAAATATGCACCAATTTACAATCGTGAGTGTCTATTATAGAGGGTCTATTACTGTATGCATTAGAGTAATGCATGAAAAGACTTGGACATTCATGTTTTCCTGTGATGATGATGATGATGATGAGGAGGAGGACGATTTTTATTATTATTATTATAAAATAGTGGAATGGAAATTAAAGTTGGAAGTACAAGCCTTGAAAAAAAAACTTACCATAAACAATAACAGTTGCGGAGGGGCTACGTCTTCTGGCCACAATGTTACTGGCTACACATGTGTAATTTCCTGAGTCCGAGAGTCGTGCTTCATTAATAATCAGGTTGTGATTTGAACGTGCGTCAACATTAACGTCAACAAGTCCGCTGACTGGTTCATCATTCTTAAGCCATTCCACCTAAAAGATACAAAGAGAAAAAAATAAGAAAAAATATTTTCTGATAATGTTGTAAATAATGTGATAAGGATTACCTAACAATAGACCAGCAATAAAAGGAAATGACCAAGTTCTGCTAATATCATCAGTCGATGTGATCCATGCTTATACACAAACAGAAGCAATTTAGTTCTATTCAATTATTTTACCTTTTAACAATGGATATTTACTTGTTATTTAGCAGCTTTACAGACATCTGGACATGAATATAGATTGTGTTTGATGACAACATGAGTGATTGTGCAGAATAATACTGTATATAAGCATTTAGCCCAGCATTTCACCAGTGCAATGTAGAAAGTTTTCTCAGAACACCAGGGCCATTATCAGAATGCCTGCTTCATTCTAGCCCCCCAGGAACTCCTTTAATGGCCCAAACATGTGGAAATGGCTTGGAGCAAGGTCACTGTCTTCAACAGAATGCCTTTGGTGATCAAACCAGACAATTTTTTCCTGAGTGTTCCACTTGGTCACGGAATGGTCATGGAAATGGTTGCTGTGGGCTCTGAACCCTCTCGGCAAATGTACAAATGTACAAACATCATCCACAGACGTACATTGAGTATTATGCATAACTACATGAGCTGCCTTTCCTGTGAGACGTGACAGGTGTTTGAAATCAGAAGCGGAGCTGTTCACAGACAGTGACGAGAACAGCACATTTACAATTGAGACAGAGAGAGAGAGAGAGAAATGTTTTTTGTTTTGTTTTTTTTGCTGTGAAAAAGGCTACTGTGAGCTAATAAACGATCAGTAATTTTGATACTTAAGTAAATTTGAAGGTGAGTACTAAATGTTTTTTCAAGACTTTTGATTCAGTGATTCATTTCAATTACCTGACTACATGACATAAAATTTCCCCCTTTACCTGCAGTTTTTTTTTTCAGAAGCTCCTTCTGAAGTTTTATACTGCCATTTTGCAAATCACAAGAAATTGTTCTATAATACTTCAGTGAGCTTACATTTAAGTTTGGACATTTTTCTTTAGCCTGTGTGTATGCTCCATGTCCACCGGTTGTTGTTAAACATACTCCTGAACAGTTGTCGGCTGTTTCTCTGATGCGTCTTCTCCTACACACACTAAGGATAATGATTGAGAAGCAGTTTGACCAATGCTTATGTGTCAAAGAAATGCATTGGTAACATCAGTTTTTTAGGTCCTAAAATGAGGAGATGTCTAGGAAAAAGAGGATGGATGGTCACCCAACTATTTGGTTGGTTTTAAGTAAATGTCACACCAAGAGATTTTAATAAAAATTTCTGACACTCTCGGAACTTTCTTGCTGTCTGTCTGGGGTTGCAATAACTCTAAATCGACCAGTGGTGAGCTTGACACATTATCAATCCTATGACTACCACTACAAAAAAAAAGGCTTAGACCAGAAAATATTGGAATTGGAATACTTTCCTAAACACTTTTGCATCTTGTTTGTCTTACAATTACTGCAGTAACGGTACATATTATAAATGTACTGTATAGTTTAAAAGCTGATTGTTTCATAATTCCTTGTGACATGATCAACCTACATAAAAATCTTATATCAGAGTTGGAATCCACAAAACAGTCCACATCACGCACGCACACACACACACACACACACACACACACACACACACACACACACACACACACACACACACACACACAC